>BMAV01019505.1:121051-133029 GCA_019973955.1 Trichonephila inaurata madagascariensis
AACTATTAATAAAATAAATTGGGTATTTCTGATTTAAGCAATATTTAGTAAAATGTGTACAGTTATTTATAATGTCTGATTTTTTTGACACAAGAAATTTATTACGTTGTATATAATTAATAACAATATTTCTGAATATAGAAACATGTACATTACTATCCCAATGAGGAACTTTTATAATATTGAAATTAAATTCTTCTCTTTTATCATAAATATTAGAAACTATTACATTTTCATATAATTTGACATGTATGTCAAGAAAATTTGCTTCATTGTTGTTATTATTGTCTATTATTTGTATATATATATATATATATATATATATATATACATGGTTTACTCTAGATAAGCTTTACAGGCTTATTCTTAAAGATCACCCCCCTCCCCATTTCAAGTATTGATTTTGTTTATTTTGATTTGTACGTTAAACACCGAGTAGAGGATTAAAAAAGATACGTTTAGTTTTCTTTTTAACTCAACAGAATCACATGTCTAAATCAAAACCAAATGTTGAGCTTTATCTTTTCCTATACTTGAAATGAACCTCACCTTAAAATGCATTGATATCTCCCTCATATATATTTTTATATGCTTGAAAAAGCAGCAGTTCAAAACTAAAAACTGACTTGGCTGATCGACACATTTCATAGCACAGTTTACATTACAGTGAATGAGTGACTGCTGGGGTTTTTAAAAGGAGCAAGTCTATTTTCGCCTAGCAGCTTCAAACATTTGTTTGAAATACAATAAAAAGTTTAAAAACAGATCTACAAAGCTAGATATAAACAGAACAAGTAACAAGAAAAAAAAATTTTTTTGTCAATTTCTATTTAGATCAACAAAGAAAAAGTTTATTTTAGCTACTTTTTATTAAATAGTCACAATTTACATAAGCATGTATATACATAGGACAGAATCGCAACATTAAGTGGTAATTAATTTGTTTAATTATCATGAAAGTATCGTATTGTCATCCAAAACAATCGTGTGTATAAAATTTCAGTTCAACTGAATGCTTTAAAACGTGAGGAAAAACCTTTTCAAGTTTTGACACAAGTCGCCACAAAAATGATGCTATCGTAGCTGTATTTGTAATTCTTTAATAATTAGTTTTAATCCATTAATTTTTATTAATTATAATTAAGTTATTGTATTGTCATCCAAAATAATCATGTATATAAAATTTCAGCTCAATGGAGCGCTTTAAAATGTATTTTATTGACGATTGAAAATTCCACCAAGATAACTAAATAAATAAACATATAGAGATGGTGAGCATATATAAATGGTAAAGAGTATAAAATTTTATAAATAGTATAAAAAGCCAATTTTAAAACGAAAAGAAAAAATGGGGGCTTTCACCTACCAAGCTATGCACGATTCGTGGATTACCAAGGATCAAATAGAATAAATAGGGAGACAAAAACTTAAGGGGATTGATTGGCTATCTGAAAAAAGGACTTGAGAACCATTAATGTGACAAAGAAGGTCTTAGCCGGGACGGAATTTTGAGTAAAGCTAAGGCCCATCCGAAGTGTTCGCAACAGAGAAAGAGAAATTGAATGTGAACTTATAAGAGGAGAGATGAAGGAAAACATTATACATGCATTTTATTACAAAAAACAATTATTTTGCTTGTATTTATATATTAATAAGAAAAAGACGAAAAAGGCATTCATACTATTCAATGAAATATACTGTGTCAATTTGTTTAGTATTTGCTTTCATTATTCGATGCAAATTATTGAAAAATTTTGTTCACAGACATATTCTCGACGGAGAGGGTGAGTGAGTTTTATGAAAGCCGCACTATGACGCAACACGAGGGCTGATGGCGCGATGGACCTCTTAATTTTGAACAAGTGGCGAGGACGACACCTGAGCTGGCACTAACCTCTGCATACTACCACATCACGTCAACAGGATAACTTTGAGCCACTACATATTAAAAGTGGATGAGCCCCTCTACACGGTAGGTCTTCAGTGGCACTAGGACTCGAACCCATCACACGCCGGGGTTCGTGACCATAAGCGCTAGGCTACCACGACCACTTAACGGAGTGGATGGCGTTATTTAATGTATCAAATCGAAAAAAATTAAAATTTATTTTTTAAAATCCAGACAATCAGTATAAGAATAGTTATGAATACGTCCGAGGTGAGAAGAGGCTGACCATACACCAACAAAGAACACATGATCCCTCGGTCTGTGCACCCATGACATCGATACAAAAAAAAAAAAAAAAAATCGCAGTTAGCACTGGAAATTAGTAATTGCAAATAAAACATTAATTTTATGCTAAAGAATATTGATTGAGAAAAATGAGAAAATTAAATCGGAGTACTGAATATTTTCAGAGGGAAAATTTTTTGATTATAACAATTGAAGCAAGATGTTGAACTACTTCAATTTTTCAAATGATTATCAATTTCTTTTAAATGCCAAGACTTGTATCGAAGTCTTAAATCATTGGTGTTGATGAATTTCGTTTTAATCTACAGACAAGTTCCGAGACAGTCTCCCACCGATACGCGAGACAGTCGTATCGTTAAAGATATGAACGTGCGCTACTCTCGCTGCCTAATCAAAGAGAGAAAAACCACCGAAACCACATGCCTATCACAAGAAAACCTCTATATCTCTGCTTCCTTCGGATTTTA
The DNA here is from genome assembly GCA_019973955.1 of Trichonephila inaurata madagascariensis. Taxonomy (NCBI): domain Eukaryota; kingdom Metazoa; phylum Arthropoda; class Arachnida; order Araneae; family Nephilidae; genus Trichonephila; species Trichonephila inaurata. The sequence continues at coordinate 123,713 of BMAV01019505.1, forward strand.
TTTGATTTTACCACCAAGAATTCTGTCACCATCCATCAGGAGTTCCTCCTTTCGAACAGAATAAATTAATAACAAAATAGAATAACATAGATGAAAGTAATGTATGCTTATTTCCATGTATATTTCATTATTTGAAGAATTTAAACGCTTAATTTCATTTATAAATTAAAACTTAAATCGAAAGAAAATATAACAGTTTAAGGTATCCTACTACTTGCGACAACTTTTTTTTTTAAAAAAAAAAATGGAGATTACGGAGATTTTTTGGGGGTTTCTAGATTTATTTAGTACAATTTAAGAAAAAAAGGCTAAAATTAAGAGAAAAATAAATTATTACAACTAAAATGGGAAAAAATGAGTAAAAATTGACAACAAATTACATAAAAGGGGCCCCCTCTGTACAAATAGTAAATGAACAAATTCTCAATTTTCCAATTTTATAATGTATTAACTTTGCTATCCCTATTTGAAATGACCTTCAGGATAAGAGATAGTTTAATTTTTACAAAAACTAGAGCACTTTATCCTAGTTATTATACGAAATTGCTTTTAAAAAAACAGTGATTGATAAATCTGAAGGTTAAAACACTTCTACTGTTATACAGAACACACACAAAAAATTTCAGCAAAATATTTTAAAAAAGTTTTTGAGCAATCACTGTCCCCGTTTGAGTTTTTGGAAAAAAAAAACTCATTTCCAGTAAAATGCATTTTAAAGTTTGACATCTTGGGTAAAATTATATGGCATCTTCTTTTATTAAAGCACTTGTAGTTTTTGTTTTAGTGAACGGAAAATAAAAAGCTTGGTATTTTAACTAAGCTAACAAGATGGGTCTATAAAATAAAATCATAAAAAGAATTTGTCAATGTTTGGCAAAATTCACAAAATTAGGGTAGTCGGATACCTTAAATTCGATAGAGCTGAAACATCCAGTTTTTTTACGGGGGTGAGAGAGTATTTATTAACTTCGCACTAAAAAACAACACGAAGGCTATCAGCTGAATGCCCAAAGATAACGAGTTCAGAGCTACAAACAGGTCTCAAGATTGTTATTGGCGGCGGACCTCGTACGGTGAAGTGACGAGGACGACACCCGAACTGGCACTCCCCCACTCTCCAAATTACTACAGCATGCCAACGGAAGGAATTTGCGCCACGCGGATCAGCCTCTTTACAGAGGCTTTAAGACACGAACTCGAGTAGTTAGTGCCCTGGAGCGTGAGTGAGTGTAGGGCTTTACGGCGCAAGAGCCAATTTTAGCTATGCTGCGCCAAACATTTGTTAAAAAAAATTCAAAATGTTTTATAAAATATTTAAAAATAATGATAATACAGTTTTAAAAAGTTAAAATTTCAAATCACATAATATCGTTTTTAGTGCCCTGTTGCACTAGTATTCTAATGCCAGTAGTTCGCACTACTGACTAAAACCACTAGGCTGCAGTTTTTTTCAGGGCTTCCAACTGGAACTTAACCGAAAAAATATATCGGTTTATTTCAGTTTGATATATCTTCAGTCATTTTGTTACTGTAACCAACTCATCAATATTTTCCTAATTTAACGTCCACCGCATAATTATCATCATTACATGATTATTACATGATATTACATGATTATTACATTATCATTACATGATATGATTATATTTTTAGAACAAATAATATACATAAAATTATTCATTTGGAACTGAACCGAAAACCGTTATTTTTTAAGGAAAGAAAGCCGGAATTGAACCAATATACTTTTTTTAGCTGAACCGGCACGAAAAAAAAAAGTCTCGTAAGCGCGTTGGCACTTAAAATACTTTAAATTCCTTAATTTTATCGTTAGTGACCACCAGTAGCGCACACAGAAATTTTTCAAGGAGGGGAGAGGGGGTCCGGGGTAGAAAGTTCACCATTCTTGTATCATTTTTTTTATTTTGTCGATTTTCAGGAACAAAACACAGTAAAAAAACTAATTATTGAATAAATAATTAGCATTAATTAATAAAATTAATCATTAATAACAAATATTTAATTAAATTTGACGTATTATATACTTAGAATTATAACCAATCGGAAAAAAATCAAGGGCTTTGGGGGTCCGCCCCCCCCCTTGTGACCACTAATATAAATAAAACCACTATTTATTCAATCTCAGAGAGGGTTTTTATTACACTGAGGACTGCATCTTTAAAAACTAAGCAAATTTTGTATACAACAAATTCTCTGCTTATTCTTAATTTCCATTTTTTTTTAAATTTCAAACTTACAATGAACAACAACAACGAAAAGTACCAATGAACTAACAATAATAATAATAAAAAAAAATGCTTTCTGAACCACAGAAAAATAAAAATAAATCCCAAAAATTAATTGAAACATTTTACACATTGGAGGATCATTTTGACCCTCTTCACATGCAATTTCATTCAAGATTTATTTAAACATAGAATATACGCTAACTTTTAAAAACTCAGCACTCGCAGCAAATTAATGACTCCTGTTAATTGATTCCGTAGAGGTACAAAGTAGGCATAGTTTCACAATTACATAACGCGCGCATTCCCCCCCCCCATCAAATAGAAGCTTCAAGAGGGGAGGGGATGCAGCTAATGTTAATCACTTTCTAGCACGAAAGAGTTCCCCACCTCTGGCCTACGTTAACCTCAATCACATAGTTTTAGACGCCGGATGTTGCTCTTGGGCCTTTCTAGAGGACGAATGCCTTCAGTTCATTAGTAAACAAAATATGATGATATCCACGGTTGACAGGAAGCTTGAATAAACGTCTGAACTTAAGAGCCCTTCAGTTACGTAAAGCTGATGTTTATCGTTGGCTTTAATACTTCTCCGATATGCTTAAAGTCTAAGGTCTTTTCGACAATGCCGGACTTTGTTATTTTTTTTTTTCTTCTGGAACGTCCATATCCCGCTGTACGTTTGTGGATGATTTCCGAGAATTTTTTGAGATACTACTCCGACCACTGTAAGAATTCTTAAGAGCAACGGCTACTTCATCAGTCATCGCCCAAGAAAGTGTCAAGGATTTGTAAAGGATAAATAGTTTGCTTAATGAAAAGAGTTAAAAGCACAACACATTCAGAGATTGATACTCGTTCTGACGATAAGTTACACACAACAGAGAAAAATTCATTTTAATTTTCAATTTCAAGTTCATCGAGACTAAATTATGTTTAGATAGTTGAACACAATAAACACTTTCAAATCAATATTAAAGAGTGGATGTAACGTTACATAATCCAAGGGCTAAATTCTTGTGACGTCATAGTCACATGATAAATGCCATCATGCGTTTCCAGCCAATCACTTGCGAGTTTTGCTGTTGCCAATTTTTTATTGAAGAAACTTTCTTTTAAAAAGTACATACTTGTCAACAGTAATAACGCACATAGGTAAACAAAATGCACTTCATCAAAAAATACATGTATAATGTGAGATTGAAGAATTTTAATATTGGAACATCTTTACGCAACTATCAAATCTGAAACTGTATCTGAATTTTACAAGCAGAACAACAAGTACACAAATTTAATAACAGCTTTGAATTCCATGGAGAACTCGTTATTGCATTCATCATGCAACGGTTAGCCAATTGTCAAAGCAACTATTGTGAATTTAACTGCGTGTAAAACATTGTCTGAAGGTAAAATAGAGGGGAAAAGTAAAATAATCAGCATATTTTCAATGTTAAAAAAATAAGGCGTAAGTTAATATCTCTCTGCTTGATTTTCTCAAACATTTAACACTTCTATTAACGTACATTCCGGCGTTTTCCAATTTATTCTTTTCATTGTATATTAAACTTCATTATTATTCTATAACACCAATTACAAAGTGAACAGAAACTCTTTTTAGTTCAGAACAGTGTTTCTCAATCCAACTGGTAAACTGGTTTAATGTTTTATCGCAGACCGGTAAGATTGTTACTCTTGAACTAGTGGAAAAAAGTGTGGAATTCAAACAATTTTTTAACAAGTTTATTTCTCTAAACATTTACACATCATCCACACACACTTCAGATAATACTTTATCTGAAAAAGAAACTGTATAAGGCTTGGCACCACACAGTCCATAGACCGGTAAATATTTTTCGCATACCGGTGGTTGAGAAACACTAAACTTCATTTTACGATTTTCTTCGTAAAATAACCTCTCTATAGAGAAGTGCATTTTCTATATAACGAACTTTTTCTCTTGTGATTCAATTTTTGTTCTCCCTATTTTCAAAGTATTTCTGAACATTTTTAGTTATTCTCTCTCTTAACACATTTTATATATATGGTGGTCATAAATCTTGAACTGGTATTATTAGATCCTAATTCGTAGAGAGCAATAGAGTTCTGGACGTTTCATCCAAGAAGTGCAACTAGTGTATGAATTTAAAATTTGTTTCATGGGGTTTATAAAGTACATTAAAAGACGAACCTCTATATAACGAACTTTCCATATAACGAAATTTTTCCCGCGATTTAGCGACTTCGTTATATAGAGGTCCGACTGTATATATATTCCCCTTGGATTTGGAAAGAGTGCATTTTTTCAGAAAAAATGCACTTTTTAAAATGAGAGTTGAAAATCATCATTACCAATTTCTTTCAAACTACCTGAAATAAATCAAATTATCAAAAGAGTGGATAGTTTTTATTTCAGGAATTCTCATTTCCAGGAGCTGGTACGTAATATCCGGCATTAGCCATAAAAACTTATCATTACGCGAAGATAATGTCAAACAGTACACGAAAATTTATCAACACCTCAAACTTGAGGAAACGCCCGACTAATCTAGAAATTTAATAAACAAAGTGTTCACAAATAAAAAATTAAAAAAAAAAGGGAAAAGGTACGAATTTATCAGAAAAATATCCTTTTTCGATAACCATTTTCGCGCGCAGTTTCTTAAATTGCACAGTTGTACGCAATGCACTTATGTCAGCTAGATAAACAAGCATTCTTTTTTTAGTAATTCGATATCGATAACAGTTTTCTTAGGCTTAAAAAAAATATCTGCCTCTTCAGTAGGAATACAATAGATACAAGGATATAATACGCGAAGAAACACTTAAGCTTATTCAAAATGAAATATTTTCTTCATACATTGGTTGTACATGCATATTTGTTACATATCAAATGAAAAATGATACGACTGTACTGTTATAATTTAATATTACAGTCCAGGAGAAAAACATTATAAACTAATTTATCAAATACATAGGAAGAAAGAGAGGCCATTGGTTATATATATTACATATAATGAAATGTTGATAAAATACTAAAAAATATGTTTAATTATTTAATTTAACTTAAATACATGCCCGTTAATTTTTAAGCTAATGATTAAATTAATCAAGAGCACATGAGATCCGCCTATTTTGTCTCTTCTATAAACCCCAATTCTGAATATAAATTTCAGTAAAAAAGATTAGATATAATAAATAACAATACAAACAGTAATACTAAAAATATTATCCCAGGTAGAAATTTGAATCACAAAAAGGGGTATTTCCTTCTCAAAGGTTATTATCAACATAGGAAATGAATGTGAATTATAATTTATTAAAAAGTAATTTGAGAGTCGTTATTTTTTATTCCTTAAGGTTGTCTTTGCTAAATGTAAAATAGCTCGAACTAAACGCGGAATATATTTTCAGACAGAAAAAATGTCTGTATTCATTTCAATTTGCAACGTCGTTAATTAAATTTACTTGCCACTTAAAATTCCATACAACATTAAAATTTTAAAATATATTTTTAATTCCCAAATACTGTACTTAAAAGTCTCATACCTTATTCAGTTAAGATACGAAGTCACACCATTGAATTGAATATCTTAACATTGAGACCAGCTGTATATATATTTTTTACTATTAACCAATTTATAAGGCAAAAAAGAAAACATTAATACTTATTATTTAATATTTAACAAAAGATTACGCAAAATACACACAAGTTACTACGCTTTTAACCATCCCCAGAAGGTCAAAGTTTTTTTCTTTACAGATAAAGAAGGAAAAGTTTTTAATGAGGACATTCTACATCCAAACAAAACAATACAATTATTTTTTAAAGAGATTCCTAGGCTAATAAATCTAAACACAAAGGAAAAATCCGCATCTTACGCAAGATCTTTCAATCAAGTCTCATCTATGTGTATGAAATTAAAAAAAACCAAATGAATAGTCCACCCATTCAATACAACCAGAAAGTAATTAAACACAACCCAGCACATGAGCAAGTTAACCTCCACCTCCATAAAACACCAGGGGTGTAACCTCCACCTCCATAAAACACCAGGGGTGTAAGAGTGGCAATTTCCTTTACGACCGTAGGAAAACTTACAATCTCGGTCGGGGTAGTGGGAAAGTGAACATTCGAATCGTCCATAAAACGGCGGGGATTCCAAATTATGCATTCTCTTTCCAGCGCCCAATTCCTCAGACAAACACGAAACAAAGTAACTGAATAGAGAAAATACCTTAACAACCATGCGATGAAGAAACTCATTCCGGAGTCTATTGGTTGGAACTTCTCTTGGATCATTTTCTTCAAACACGTCATCCAGCATAATTGGTCTGGTAAGCTTCAAGTAATCCACAGATTTACAGTCAATCTTCATTAACACTTCACGCTTGTGGATTTTTAATCATCTAACCCTTAGAAAGCCTTATGGAATCAATATATCCCCAGTTTTCGCTTTAAAATGAGATGCGCAGCACATTAAGAATTAAGAAATAAAAAAAAATACCACTCTTCACAAAATTCACAACACAACACACGTAGATATGAGATAAGGCATCGGGTGGGATTTTTATCACAACACACAATTTATCTTAGAACGTCTTGGTGCATCATCTCCCTCCCCTTTCTGGGAGACACGCCTTGCGAAGACTTGAGTGCAAGAAAGAAAGTTGTAAATTATCACGCCTATACCACTCGCTCGGAAGTAACATAACTCTTGTAGTGGCATAAATTTTTTTCTGATGAGCACCAACTCGACGCAAGGACAGCTGAATTTATAAGGCGACAGGAATGTGCCTACTCAACTTGTTTTTTCTGCAGGGGGATTTTTCAGACAAAGGAAATCGAGAAGGCTGCATACTTAGAAAGGTAAAATTCCCAACAGGTGTTGGCGGAGGGAACTGTAAACATTGTTTTAAGGTGCCGGTTTATCTCAATTACACGCTGTTATTTGCAATATTCATTTTTCTCCGCAAGCAACCTGTACACTTCAGTATAAAATAAAAGAGCAATCATTCGAAAAGGAAGTGTTGAGTAATCTATGAACATGCCTGACCAAATATCGTGAGAATTTCGAAAGCTGGCTCGTAAAATGCACTTAAAAAGGGGATGTGGGAGAATAATTCAAAAGAAGACGAGAAAAGTTATCAAGAATTGCATCCCAAATAAGTTTCAACACTCATTTTTGTAATCGAACATCAACGACTTTAAAAATATCTATGTGTGATGAATAGCATTATATTTAATGTTTTGATACATTTAAAATGTTCAAAACAGGGTTTTTCAAGGTTGGAAAAATAGCAAATAAAATCCACGAATTTGCTTTATTTCACCTCACGAAATTTCAAGACCTCGTTTACGAAGTATCAGAAATCTGAAACAATATTTTTGTTGATTCAATAAAAATGCTTACTGTTTTAACGACTACGCTTTCTTTCGCGTTTATTAGGGTCAATCGCTTATTTATAAACGCATTCGTCATGTTTTTTTTTGTTTTGGTTCGTTATAAATTTTATATTTATCAAATCCTTCATGTTAAGTGCTAGTTGTAGCTGTTGTCACTAGTGCCACCTGTGTGACGAGAAATTCAACGCGACAAAGGGCTAGCTAAATACGCTTGTAGTTAGCCGTAGCTTTGAGCACCATGCAGGTGATAGTACGTTCTGGCTCGGTTCCACCTCCATTTTGAGGGAGAACACCCTAGGGGTGGTCAGGGACCTCCCACTTCTCTTCCCCTTCCATCAACCTCACGAGAGCATTTGCGGCTCGACGGTTATTTAGAGCAGTGCTCCGCAACCTTTTAATCACCGCGGACCGGTCAACGTTTGTTAATTTTACAGCGGCCCACTGAGAGGGAGGATGTTGAGTGTTTATATTTTAGACTGTTTTGATTTAATAATTTTAAACTTAATTGTATTTAATCGTGACTTCTGAATAAAATACAGCTACACCAAAAAATGAATATTAAGTGATTTTCATAAAAAGTAGCCCAAACCTAAGAAAAATAAACCACAGCAAATAAAAGAGAAATAATTTATCTTGGGCGGACCGGGGGTTGCGGAACTCTGATTTAGAGTACTCCCATGCGACAAAGGCACGATACATTTCAAACAGCTTTGCCTTTTTTGGGATTCGAACCCAGGCCTTACGGCACAGCAGTCAGCAACGCTAACCACTATACAGGATGGGCGACATGCGTACAGTGACGTCTTCAAGCATGGGCCAACTGGGCCTGGACCCCGGGTCTCTCCCTCGGTGTGGGCCTCGTTTTGTTCTGAACTCAGTCAATAAGATCATGATCCATATAATTTTAATAGTCAAACATTATTCCCGTACATATTTTTCAAAAAACAGAAAAGTACAAACTGCATGTCAACCGGCAAAAGTGGCAAGACCATTGTCCATGTCTTGACCTAGGCCCAAATCCATAAACAATCATTCAACTTATTTAGTCGAAATACGACCATCGGTCGAGCCGGTTAGTGTCTAGGTTTTGTGAGATTGTGAGTCGTGCACATTTATTTGTTTCAAAGTATCTTTTGTTCGAGTATTTGACAATACATCCTACACTTGTATACTGTCTATTTTTAAAAATCATAGGTAGGGGCTACTTTTGCATACGGGGTCCAGGGCCTCAGAAAATCTTAAGATTTCTCTGGGCCCAGGGCTTTAAAAAGTCTTAAGACGTTCCTGGAGGCGCTCACAGACCTCTCTTATGGCGGGTAAAAAACACGTAGGTTAGAGCTCCGGAGGGGTAATCTGCATGGTAAAAATTTAAAAACTGTTGGTCAAGGAGGAGGTTGAGCCCCTAACCCCATTTGTGTACGCCACCATATATATTTACACAATGTATTGAATGAACTAAAATGTACAATTATTTATAAAGGTTAGCTGCCTAAAAAGCTTACTATAATATTATTTTTCTAACATTACATATTTGTGGGTCCAGGAGGGATGGTAAAGTGTCACCTAGCTGGCGGAAAATACCTAAAATGATTTCAAGTTTTAAACCAACAATGTTTACCAAGTTATCAGTCGTAGTTAGCACTTTGCAGATACTAAACTTTCAAAATTAG
>BMAV01019505.1:139671-180352 GCA_019973955.1 Trichonephila inaurata madagascariensis
GTTTTCTAAATGAATTTCTACTGGGGGAAAAAATGCCCACATTGATATTTTTTGCCCTTTTTTTTACTCATCTTTTGTTGTTTTAAGACTTTAGATTTCCATTTCTTTCTTTCTTTTTTATTATCCAGAATTGTTTTAAATAGAATTTGCATTAAATTCGAAAAGGGGGGGGGGGGCAGTTAGATTTAAAAAATGCAAATTAATCTACTTTAATGATATAAATTTCTGCATTTTTTTTCTATCCACTACAAATATTTTTAGATGAGACAGAGGAGGAAATTTGATTTTATTGATTAGTTTATTAACGTCACATTTCATTGCAATATGATAGCTACTGGCGTCAGACCTTTAAAAATTTAATGCCGCGGTCAAGTGATGAACACACCTGAGAGGACACTACACTCTACTTACTTCCACATTTCGCCAACATGGGAGATTTTGAGTATAAACAGATATAACACGCATTTGCACCACTTGATTAGAATTCTAGTCGCTGTAACAAAATATATGATTTCGCATAGAGATAAAAAAGTTCTCATGCTCTTTGAAGAACATTAGAGTATGAAAACAATTTTTAAAACAAACAAGAATATGAACTCTACGTAAACATTTTACACTTTTGTTATTTCAATACTCTCAAACTTCATTTTATGTACAACCAGCAATACAACTTTTTAGAGAGTACGAAAAGAATGTCTAACAGAAACTATGTAAAGGAAAACATTCTAACAACTTAAGTATTCGCAAATTTTTTTTTTTAAAAAAAAATTGAAAATATAAATATACAGAAATCCTTGAAAAATCCTTGACTGTTTTTTTGTTGTTAAAATACGAAGTTGATAAGAAAACGCCAACGTAGTAAAATTGAGAATACTCGAACGATGCCTTGATCTAAAAAACAGGGAAATTGTATGTTCTACCCACATAAAATAGAATAAAACAAAAATCGAATTTTACATTCATAATAAAATAACGAAATTTATCTAGATGGAATCTACCTTCCTTTTAAAAGGTGAAAAAATAAACATTTCCCCGCATATTTGAACAAAGAAAATATTTTAAAATTTAAGGCACCTAACAACACACACATAGCATTTTTCATAAATAATCACATTAATTTTTTCACGTGTAATACCACAGAAGAGAAAGATCTCAACAAAAACCAATCAAACGATTACAATAAAACAGCTCTTGCAGAATAAAAGAATGCTTTTAATCCAACAGATTTCCCAGCAACCATTGCAACCTTAAAAATTAAACACAAAAATACACTTATTTCAAAACACATAACTGGGTCATAATTTCGATGACATCCTGCGACAACCCCCAACTGAAAATGGGGACATCTCTCGCTTTATTGGTTCACAGCAAACCTCAACCAACCCATAAACTAAATATCAAATCAAGATCAAAGCACGGCCACCCACAAGAGAACGGAAACACACCCACAAGAACTTCCCACAAACACCCCTCAGAGATGGCAAATAACTATCATCCAAGAACAAACCCGCTGCTTACAAGAGTCAACACAAGACACAAAATCTTCCTTGCATTCATCATTACCACTACACTTCTCAAGGGAGTTTAGTGAGGCGGCGACATGCACAATATTATTCATCCTCACTTCCTTATTTAACTCTTAGATCACGGCGACCACACAGAGGGGAAAAAACAATGCACCTGCCTCACGGGAAGTATTCCACGACGGGATCGGGTATGTCACGAGGTGAAGTCACGCACGATGTGTTCCATCTTTTCCTTCCGATCGAAAGCGATACGTTTCGAAGGAGAAAACGGAGGGAGATTTGAAAAGAGAGAATTATTTCTCGTCACGTTCCTTTTTGCAACTGCATCGTCATTTATCATCGATGGTATTGTGAGATGTTGATTGCGATAATGATCTGGATGGAACGAGAAATTTTTAATTGGTGTGCTTTCATTCGAGTTTTGGTTTGCGTGGGGATTACAAAAAGACGATGGGAAATTAGTGTATTGTTAAATAACTCCACTAATCATGTTTTGCTTTGTTAGCATACACGCTTTAATAATTCTTTTGAAATTGAAATAAACCTATGAGAAAAATATTTACATCTGAAAGAAAAGGGGTCAATCTAAAAGTTATAAAACTGTTCTTCAAGGTCCTATTCACTTAATATTAAAGAACCACGAATTCAAGATCGAAATAATTTGATTGAAACAATTACGTTTATTATACGATCAGGGGCATAGCTACAACCATATTAACGATACGGATCTCCAAAACGAGTAAGCAAAAAAAAAAAAAAAAAAAAAAAAAAAATAGTAAAATGTTAAGGGGACCCAAAAAAAGAGTTCCCAAGGAATTTTGATAAAGGGCCCACTCACGACCAGTGTATACGATGTTCTTGAAATTCAGAAGCATCATACAAAAACAAAAATTTGGAATGCAAATTTAAGTTAATTTGTCATTATAGTATACGAAACAAAACATGGAACGTACTTTGTACACGAAAAACAAACCAGTTCAAATAGAAAATGGTTGAAGTGCACATTTTATTATGCTACTGTTTTCTACAAACCAATATGTCAAAGAAATAAATATATAATATTAATAAGAACGCTTAAAAAAAAAATGTTCCAAGTTCAGGAATTATTCTTAAACATTAGGCAAAGACTACTTAATAACAAGTAGTCTACGTCTGAACTCAAGGGGGGAAAAAATTCACTATACTTCATTCATTAGAACGAATACAAGTATTACATCTTCACAAAATTTTTCCATTCACTTCAAATCTTCCAATCATTGTATTCAAGAAGTTTTGATTAAAATACACTAAACTATTCATATATATTGATTCATATAACACAATATATTTAAAATAAATTAATAAAGTATGTTAGCATATTAAATTTAGAGTTTTTTTCAATTCTTAATTAAGGCAATGAAAGCTAAATAATTCGCGGAAGTCAATAGTAATAAAATAAGTTATTCTAGACAGGTATTTACAGACAAACATTACGGGACGTTCCACATAGAGTTTTAAGGGGCAGTCAATCATGAAACACTACTTTTTCGATGAATAAAAAAAGAATGTCTAGAAACCTATTGATAAACATCAAAACATTTCTCTAGCCAGATTTAAATTCACTTGATGGTCCAGGGTACAGTACAGGAACTTTACAACCGAAGGATTTGTATTCCTGGGTTTAATACATGTGAAAAATCTAAAAATACCTAGAAATAAGACCTTGAAGTTTATTACTTTTCAGAAACTCTGCTTTTTTTGTCCTTTGGAAATTTGAATCATAATTTAGCATACTAAAATTCCTCATTTGATTGAATATTTACCAATAGATTTCCTCTTTAAAAAAAAAAATTCGTGTCAAGAAAGACTTCCAAAAAAGTCACACATACATTTCTTTCTTTCTAACGCAAAGTTCGACCTCCCAAGGTTTCTCAAGATTTCCAGTTTGTTTCATGAATGATTTATGAGAATTTAGGATGCTTTGCAATCGGATGTCGCAAATGTATGGAAATGATGGGATTCTCTTCATCTAAGGTATCAGAATTGGATGCGCGCAATATTAAATATTAAAATGAATTACAATACTATACGATTCTAGTGATAATAATCAGTAACGATTGATTTGTGTGTCAATTTTAATCAATATATATATATATATATATAGTATAAGTTATTATTATTTACAAAAAGTGTAGATAAAAGAAGTAAAAAACAAAACAAAATTACGACCCTGAATGATAAATAAATAAATTCTCACATTAAGGAAGTCATAAATTTTTTTAAGGGGAAAAACCAAGTCAAAGTTATTCCTTGACTTAGTGACAAGGATTATTACGTTTCATGACAGGATGCTACAGTGACATGAGCTGAAAAACACCGATAAGGGGAAAACAAAGTTAAAAAAAAAATGATAAATTTACAGAAGGATAATTCTTTAAAGAAAAAGTATTGAATATTTATGGAGAAAATTTCAATACTAATACAAGCATAAATTTGTAATTAAGTTTTCTAGATTATCTAATACCTGAAACCGGATCGATTAATAATGTAAATACTTAAATAAAATTTGATTATGTATAGAACAAATTAAAATATATATAAAAAAAATCAGTCTTAAGTTATGAACACTAAAATTATTTTTGAAGTATTATAAAAAATTTTGCTGGGGAAAAAATACCAACTGCTTTAAGAATTAAAAACAAGAATTATCAATACAAACATTTTGAAATTTAAACTTTACTCACATTGTTTATTTATTTGCAAAGATTATCAAGCAAGGAATTCGAACTACAAGCATTTTTCATTTTTAAATCGACTGACATAGCATTCATTCCAACTCTCTTTACATCTAAGAAAGTATTAAGACTAGGATTCCCAAAATAATGGCAGCAATCGTACAGGAATGATAATACAATTTCTACGTTACAACAAGGCTTTTGCTAAGAAGAGCGTAAGAGGTAAAATTCATAATTTTGATTAAAATACACAACAAACTAATAAACACTAAAATGGATATATTGTTCCATTTTTCTTTCAGAAAATATATTCAGATTTTACGTAATTATGTTAATGCAATTAGTACAAACTCGGATGCTCATGTCTAGTAAAATGCAACATACATTATTTCAATTGAAGTGAATTAAAAGCTTTTTAAAAATATTAAAAAACAACAAAAGGTAAGGTAGCTTTATATTCTATTGTTATGACAACTATCACAATAGCAAAATGTGACGAAGTTGACGAAACCTTCAAAGATTAGCCACAAGTTCCATCACAAACAAGATAAAAGTCTCATTTCACAAGAAGGACAATAACAACGAGAGAAACCTATTAGAAAAACCTTTCCACAGATATGATATCAAAGCATTTATTTGGAACATTCTAATACATAAAAAGTTTGAAAGGGCACAGACGCATTGTACTTTTGTTCGTTTTTTAAATAAAAAGAAGGTAAGAACTCTCTTATCTTCCAAAAAAAGGGCCGCTTTCTTTCCTTTTTTTAAAGAAAGAACAGCATACGAATCTATTGACCGTTTCCTCGCAGGAGAATAAATAAATAAATAATAAAAAGAAGAGGCTGACTTCCGCTTGGAAAGCAATGGAGTTAAAAAAAAAGTACGAAGAGGGTCTAGATCCAAAAAGCGTCTTATCGATCTCCACATGCAACTGTGGGAGTAAAGGGGGTTTGCTTTTGGAAGAGGCGTTGAACTTTCGTGTCGTCGATTAGTCTTACGGTGACGAATCCAGTGACTTTACAGCCCCAGTGTCGACACTGGAACACCAAGTGGGATTTGTTAATTGCAAAGTGAGCGTCCGAGTTCAGGAACGATTCTATTTTGATAACAAATATCTAGGTTGTTGTCTAAGGTGATGGACATTCAACATATTTAAAAAGACCTACACATTTTCTTGAAAGATGGAGATAGTTAAGTTTTGAATAAATATAACCCATTTTCAACCTTATTATGAGCACAAAAAACCCACATCTAGGTTTACTAAATAATAATTTCCCTTTTTGGATTGACCCGATATGTAAGCATTCAACTGATTCAAGGATGCAATATGGAGAAATGATACCTTGAAAACAATTTAAGGACTTTTTCATGAATTGCCTGAAAAGGAATTCTTTGTATACATATTTTATATTAAGTATACAACAAAATACATACAATACTTGATTTTAACCCAGGAGCGATCACGCGGGGTACAGAGCCCCCTTTCCGGCTCACGAGATCTTGAATTCTGCGGAAACATTTTTTTGTTACCAATGACATTATCAGTATTCTCTTATATGACAGTCTTAATGAGAACTAAAATGGATTTGTCACATTTCTCATTCCTTTTTTGTTGCGGGGGGGGGAGTGGCAAACATTCTCTTATAATCTTAAGATACTTGGGGTCATTGAGTTAGTTCCCCACACAACCACTTTTGTTCCAAAATATTTTCTATGAATTTTCCCCTGTAGACAACTTAGTAGTTTTGATTGCTGTGTTGTAAAACTTATTATGCTTTATAAATGTATATGAGCAAAATATAAAAAAAGAAATGGGTTTCTGTGATCTCTATTGAAGGAAATTGAAACAGATGGAGCAAGGGAAAAACCTGCTGAAATAATGCATATTAATCATGATAGCGAAAGTATATTTGAGAAAAGCAATGAACATGAAACATTTGAGTTGAAAAAGGTAAATTTTCAAATGCTACCTAAAGAACATAAAAAGATATGAAGCCACAAGTGTACCACAGGACACACTGCACCCTGTCAAGACACAAGCAAGAAAAAGTTCAAATCGCATCATCAAAAAAAATTAAAACAACAATAACTTGAACAAAATATGACAGTTTTGCCTGAAATTAGCATTCCTATAATGTTTTCGAAAATCTGTGATTTGTATCCCTCATTAAAATCACGCACATTTGAAACATTTTAGTTCAATCTGATTAGATTTTTTTCTCAAATTATCAAAGAAAAACAAAAGTCCATAAAAGTTGAAAAGTACACTTTCTCTTAGTTGAATTATTCACAGAAATCATGACTTTTATAGGGCACAATAAAAATAATGATAAAAGAAGGATCGGGGTGACTCAGTCACCCCGTGCAACCACTAACGTTAGTATCGAGTGCCCAACTGCTCTCGGGTTAATAAGGAACCAAATTATGCATTTTTATAAAAGTTTCAAGAGGTAAAACCTACGCGAAAATATAAGCTAGCAAGATAAGTAGTTAGCAGTTGAGATAGGAGAAAAACACAGATTAGCCAACAAAAAAGTCAAAAAGTTAATGCTTTACACAAAACAATCCGACAATAAATGATTTTCAGCTTAATAGTGACCACTCGATCTGTGACGAAAAGTTAGTGTTACCGCAATAAAAACAATTGTGAGCAAGTAATCCACGCACGAAAGATCACTTATGCGAAATGTTTGTGGGCAAGATAACAATATGGGGGGCGCGCAACCTTACAAACTGGTGAAGTACAATATAAAGTAGTTTTAATTCATTTTAATTTGTTTGAAGTAAATTGGAAAAAATAACACAGAACTTTGAATAGATTTTAAAAAGGTGGCCTCTTTTTATTTATTGAATAAAAAGATTATTTAACGTGATTCAAAAACAAGAGGGCGAGGGGAAAATGCCTATTAAACGTTCACAGCAGACATTTTTTTTTTTTTTGACATAACATGAACCTTATTTTTTGAAATTCTGAAGTTACTAATTTAAGAAAAATGTTTACTAAGCGTAACTTACATTCTGTGGAAAATTACCCAATTTACAAAAATTTACTTCTATTTAGACTCCTTTTTAAAATAAATGTACACAGTAAAAATCAGACAAACAAAATCAATGGTAACAAAAGAGCTTTTGTAAAAACCATTTTTCTTTCAACCTCTTCCTACTTCTCTCCTTTTCAATAACTTTGACCCATAAAATAAGAAGGAACGAGGCCATTTTATTTTTTAATAATATATGTTTTAATATAGTTAAATGACGTAGTGCGCTGCTGAATTTGAGTTCATTACCTCTAGCAAGGGAAAAAAATATTTCAATTCCAACTAATTCTCTTGAGTAAAAATCAATGCAATAATTATACCGTAAAATTGAAATTTAGTGATCAGCAACGTCATACAACTGGAGCGAACCATAGAAGATAATTAAATTAAAAAAAGAAAGAAAGAAAACTGTTAAACAAAATAGACCAAGGGCATTAAATCCAATTATAATGAAAAAAGAAGTAAAAAAAAAACGTGATTTTCACTCAATTGACAGCAAACATGGGAATGAAATTTAAATAAGTTTTAGGTCTTTAATATCCTTTCCCCTCTTTCCTATTTGAAGATACATCTTTTATAGTAGAAAATTGAAATTAAGTGAAATAAGAGATTCTCTTTTCAATAAAAAATTATTTTGTTTTCTTTCAATTTATAAAAATCTAGAAAACTTAAGCGAGTATCTTTTTTTTTTCACGCTTCTCTTCAGATCCTTTTATGATTCGGAAGTCGTCTTTAATCATCATGTAGATTGAAAATAAGCTAAAAATCAAGACTAACGTGAAGTTCTGCGAGTCGGTATGAAATTATTTTTTGACTAAAAGTTTCACAAATTTCACTTTATGTTAAACAAAGCAATTTTTTAAACGTAAATTTGATCTTTAATAACGAATAATTGCTTTTTCTACAAAGAAATTAATATGCTAAAACTCACTAACAAGCTTCTTTAATATAAAATACATTTACTTCAAACAAAATAAAGATAAATAGGTTTGAACAATATTATTTTACAACGTTCCGGAGGAAGATGCGGTACAAATATTAAAAATTGGGCAGGAAAATTTGATTTAAATCCCATGCAATTTCTGTTAGTTGCCTGATTTTATAATTAAATAACTACTTACAAAACAATATTAAAAGTTCAACATCACTAAAAATGCTTTATTTATTTATTTATTATGAAATTGTTAGGATTGTGACGTCTTCAATTGATGTGAACCCCACCCTGCCAATTCATCTGAAATCACCCTATCCATCCATCACCAAACAGATGTTGGATGACAGGTGCAGGTGGCCATGGGGTCATTGTTTGTTAACTGGCCTCGGACCAGCGCAGACATCTGGTCTAGAATATACAATGGCTAAGGAATGCAGATGTCGATAGGCATTCCTTTATGAAAGTTTTGAATAGAAGTTGAGGCATTGAGAGTGGGGTTGTGAAGCGCAGGTGTGAGATGAATAGATGTGAGTTATGGCGCCCTTGGATTCCAGACGGATGGTGAATGTGTTCGTGTTTTCCACGAAATTGAGGGACGCAGGTGGCCCGGGTACTAGGGCAGCCCTATTCTTTGACTTGCCAATGAGGAAGACGAGGGCAGACCCTTTTCTTTTTTGACCTGCCAATGAGGAGAACGAGGGGCGCGTGGTGGACCCGCCCCTGGTGTTTAAAAGGGGTGAATTTGGACGGAAAAAAAAAGACGGACGAGAGGAGACGAACGGACGAGAGGAGACGATCGGACGAGAAGAGAAAACCTGGAGCGACTTGGACGGAGCGGGGGACTTGGAGCGATAGAGCCATGGAGTAAACTGGAGCCCGGAAAAGCTATGGACTGTTCCTGCTAGTGATAAAGACTGTCCGCCCGGCTTTGGCCTATTTAATGAATATTTTTTTGGAATCTAATAAATACTATTTAAAATAGTAAAGTATGGCTGTAACAAATTTTCTTGGGTACGAATGACTGACGACGTTACAGGATATTATCAGAAAATCAAATTCTGTCGTTCTAGACTAGAATAATAAATTAATTTCGAATTCCATTTTCACTAAAACACAGGAACTTCCAAAGAACTTATCTGCTTTATTTAACAGAATTCTAAAACATTTTTTGTTGCCACACGATTAAAAGGAAATTACTGTGAATTCAATTTTAACAAATATCGTCTGCATCAAAACTATTATGAACTGTACAAATTGCAATACCGTCTGCATCATAAAAAAATATATACCTTTAAATTAAATCAAAGGGAGAAAATATATTAAAAAGGTTCTGCTACTTTTCACAGGAATATCAATAACAAAATTATATTAATAAAGGTCATTTTGAAACATTATTAAGTCATGGAAATAATACAGATCAAAGAATAAAAATAGTTACGATTATCTTTCGAATCTGATCTACAAGTCTGACAAGATCTCTTGCCATTACAAAACTCAAAGCCGACGTCTTTCTTTCATTTCACAACCGTCAATCAAAACGGCAAAGGTGAAAAATAAATAGTACATAATAAAAATCAATGCATCAAAAAAACTAGACTGGAAAAGGGCCGCAGACAAAACACATAAAAAACGACTCCACCATTCTAGTGGGAAAAAAGAATTCCGTAAATGCAGACAGGGAAGAATCAAACCCCATCTGACCAAAAGCGAAATCGAAAAGTTCAAGGTTGTGGGACAAAACAGAAGCGCGACTCGCCGTGGACCCGGCCTACTTTTTATTAAGTCGGGAGAATTCCAAGAAAAAACAAGCAGGCCGAAGTCAATTTTCCCTAGGTACGTAGAGCACTGCATCCGCATATAAATCAATAGGGTTAAAGGACCCGTCAACTTCGCGAAAGCCAGAACCCTAATGAAGGCTGATGGCTCCGATGAATAGAAGAGACCAAGCCTTCCTTTTCTATATTGGGGCTCGACCGGAGTGAGTCATGCGGGTGTGAGATGGGGGCCCACTGATGGATGGATTACCGTCACAAGTGACGTCATGTAGTGTTGAATTCGCTTTTATAAGTGCAATATTATATAGGGGCAGCCGTTCCGAGGATGGGACCGTTATCCAGCCAATATCGCCACTTGCACAGCAGGGAACGATTTTGTAATGGCACCGGAAAGTATTCGAATTTCCACTATTTCCGCATCTAATTTCCTCTACGGAACACAATAAAATATTTTTTTTTACATGCAGATTGCCAATATATTTTTTAATATTGAATATGAGGTTGAAAAGGGTTCGGGAATTGCATTTATTCTTTTTTAAAAAAAATATGGAAATAACAGTTCGAGGAAATATGGCATCTATCTAGAATTCGATTTCAAGGACTGCCAATATAACGAATGAGAATGTTACCCAAACTATACAAGTAAATACAAAAAATTAATAGTAAAGCAATATAAATTTCTAAGAAATTTACAAATTAATACATCATGTTAAGATGATTGACATATGAAGTGAAAGTGCTTTTGAAAAACTCAAATCAAAGTCACTAGTAGTAAAATTTAGACACCAACTTCAAATTTCATGTGATTGCGTAAAGGTGTTCAATTATTAAGGTTCCTCAAAAAGTTTTCAAAATTTAAACTGTCTATTATCCGCGTATTTTCAAAATAAATAAATAATAAAAAGCTTAGGTTTGCAACAGCAAAGCACATGAACTGCTTGACTGGAAACAAGTGATTACAGATATCATGTGACTATGATGTCAGATGAATTCAGCCCATTATGACTCCGGCTGGATTCGCCAGTAAGAATTTAGACGAATTAAGCCCATTTCATACATTACAGCTACACAATTTAACTTCAATTAACATCATAAAAACATATCTCTTATCCGATTCCATTTCCAGAAATAAATAAAATAAAATAAATATTATATTTCTTATCCAATTCATCTCAGAACGCAGTGACACTTCCTATTAATAAATATGAATTCAGAGAGAAAAAGTTCTTTTTCACGGAAGATGACCTTACACACAAACGTAAAAACTAAGATGTATCGAGTGATACGCGGTCGGCAACGCCTAACGCTAGTTGCTCATTTATTTAGAAGTTAATCGCCTTAATTAGACATGCGAAAAAACAAGAGCGGTTTTCAAAGCGTTTTTAACGATGGGCGCATCTTCCTTGATATTGATATTCACGTAAAATAGAATACGAAAGATCTGTTAATATTTAAAAGAAAAAAACCCATCTGCTTAAGATGTTACATAAAAAAATTTTGTTCCAGAGGAAAAAAAAATAAATTACATACTATCTATTTATGTGTGAATAAAAAAAACTGAAAATGTTTACAAGAGAAACGAAACATGTGTTTATGTATAAAACGTATTCCTTCTTTCCATCCGTTATTAAATTCGGTTTATTGGCGGTGTGCTACTTTGATGTGGACTTGGTAAAATGTATTACACCAGTTAGTGATTTAATGAGTGGTGAAACGAGATACATAAATCATTTACAAGGATCATTATTTTTATTATTACAATTAAAAATTATAATCATTCAATCTTATATAAAGGGGGAGAAAAGATAAGAACAGTTTGAAAATGGTACCAAGCCGTCTTGTACTTTTATACTATTTTCAACAATTAAGAGAGAAAGCAAAACTTTAGTCTAATTCTCAAACACAATAATTAACGAACATTACAAACATTAATTAACGAAAATTATAAAATGAGTTTCGTTCAAGTTCAAAATACATCAACTTAAAATATATTTACAAATTTATCAGGCAAATTCCAATGTTTCATTTATCCTTCTACGAAATCAATGCCTGAAATGTTATATTTTCCACAGATAATCATTTTCCCTCCTGTATGTTACGCTGACCGAAAAACAAATCTATTAGCTTTTCCACTACGCAATAGAATGGGGCAACACACAGGTAGAAAAGACTGCTTCCATTTAAAAAAAAAACATTATTCAAACTTGGTACGGGAAAAATAAAGTCATAAAAAACGACCTTCGAAATAAAGATTAACTTCAGTAAAATGTTCATTGTTACAGCTTTCCTTCGGTGTTAAAGACCGTCATCTTAACAGCGCAACTCATTATTTTTAAGGCTGCCTTTCGTCAAATGTATGAAAGCCTGAATCAAACGGGAAAGACATTTTTTGACAGAAAAACGTCTCAATTTTTATGAAAGTTAGTCACGTTATGATTTATACATTTGTTTATAATACTGCATTTTTAAAACTTCAGAATATTCCATGAAGTAATTTTGAACTTAAAAGTGTAAAATGAAAACTCATTCAGTGGCATGATATATAGACGAAATAAAACACATTTCATACCATAAAAAATAAAAATAAAAAATGAGTAATATGACTAACTATGTTACTCTGAAGCAGTGGTCTCCTCCAAAATGGAGTATGCCAAAGTATAGGTTCATGGTTGTACATAACATGAGGTACTTATTGTTTTCGCTTTAAAATACGATTCAAAGCATTTTGGAGACTAAAGTATAGCGAAGGCAGAATATAACATGTATGTTAGAACACTTTTCTATATGAAAAGAATATTTCGAATTCTTGCGCTATATTTTTTGTCATTTACTTACGCGAAGACAACCTTCAGAAATTACAGCTTTTATAAATTACTGTACAGAAATACTGTAAAATCCGGCGTATAATGCGCACCTATACTTTCAAGCTGCATTTTTTAATTTTTAAGTATATTCGCCGTATAACGCGCACCTCCTTTTTAATGAAGAAACCTGAAATGTATTTGTGCAATGCTCCTATGTTTTGAAGTAATTTATTCGAGGTATTATCCCAAATTCTTGAAAAAATAGTACATTTCCAGAACTACAGCCTTTTAAGTTCAGGAAGAATGTCACACCCGTACAAATTTCGATTTTATTTTTAGTGTTAAAAGTGTGCGTTATTCGCCAGATTTTACGGTACCTTAAAAGTTAAATGTATCAGTTTAAAAAAAAAATCAGCATATTGTCTATGTAAAAGACTAACAAGTTGCGAACATTTTTAGTGTTCAATAAACTTTCCACTTTTTATCCATTTTCTCATTGCAATTCAACTTTTTATAACAATGAAAAAAAAATCAATAATATGCAATTGTCGTAGGCAAGAGTAACAAAACACCCAACCTTTTACAGATTAATAAAATTGCACATATTTTCCCATACAACATTTTTAGTAAAATTTTACCTTATTTCAATACGCTCTAATGCACAATTGATAATATTTGTTTCGATTTTTATCTCCATGGCATTTAACACTACATAGAAAAGATACAAGTATAATGGGAGGAAATATTCTTGGAATATTTTCGCATTAAAACGAACAAAGAAACTAGAAATTTCTGCATAACTGATTTATTGAAGCAGAGCGGAAGTATAAACTTACTATCAAAAAGTAACCGCACGGTATTTCAGATACGGAGTCGCAGCAAATCAAGAGAAAAATGAAATCGTGGTCGACCGCAGATAGGCGCAAGGCATTACACATCTTCACAAAACGCCTAAATAACCACGAACTGAATAATAAACTTTTTTTCCCCTTCTCTCATTATTCAATAAAAGGAATGAGGCTCGGCTAAAAAACAGTTAAGCATTTCTTTCACAATCTTCCTCCTTTTCAATTCCACTTAAAAAATGAGACCGAGAGCTTTTTTGCATCTTGAAAACGCCTCGTCTGAGTACGACCTAGCATGGTCTCTAGTAAATGCAATTGAGAACGATGTAATTATGATGTTTGTCTTAAAGCTGCACAGTTCAAGAAATATGGACCAGATACTAACATCGAAAATGTAGTAGCAATAAAATCCTTTTCATTTTACGATGAATAACGAAACGTGACAGAGCTATCAATCCATGTTCATTTTCAAATCTCAAAATTTTTAGGAAGGGGGAAAAAATGATTGATAACTTATAATCACTACAGTGTATTTAATGGTGAGTTATTATACCTATCTTTCAAGAACTGCAATGAAATCCGGAATGTTGGAACAATGGACATAAAAAACAAAAATGATCCAACACCTGCCTGAGGCTTATACCATTTACAGCATGAGAGATAGTTATTCGATTTTTCCCCGAGGTTCATACAGAATACTTTTCGAAGGGAAAGGAATAAGGGACGTAGTAAAAAAAAAAAAGTGAAAAAACGATAACGAAATTAAAAGCTAGCTAGAAGCAAAACAAAAAGAAACATCAGTCAACGGTTTTTGCCTCCGGTGCCAGAAACGTAAGTAGCAGTAATCAAGGATTTGCATCATGGAAAAAAAGACGAGCGGAGGAACTATATATTCGTACAAATTATATCACATCCATCAAGTTAATATTATTCTACAATCATTCATCTTTCTATGTTCGTCGAGGTCATCAATTTACTCAAACGCAATGAGCTTTATTGGATGGACAGATAATGGAAATGTACACAGCTTTAATGTAGAGCATATTTAAATTAAAGGGGAATACTAAATAATAAATAAAGAAGGGGAGGAATCAGTTACGCGGTAATAGTATAGAGCTGATTCGGTAATACTATAGTGCTAGATGATATACTATTTTCTTAAGCAGTGGGACAGAAAGCCCATCCCTGGATATTTCTGGTTATGTTATTTCATATGATTCCAACACATGCTGTTTATTCAAATCAGTAAGGAAATTTTGCATTTACGTAATTTGCATTTTGGTGCAATCGATTTGAGTGGGTAACATATAATTAGACCACCCTTAGTGCACACGCCTACACTAACGTGTCAATAATTGTAAGTAAAGATGAAGAAAGCAGTTAAAAAATGAATGAATTCAATTTTGTTTCAAGAGAGCACATTCTTTAATAAAGACTTAATTTTTACTTTTTTTAAATGATGCAATACTTTAACTATTTATTATTGGTTGATTTTAATTATTATCATTGGTATTAACTTCCTTTTGATTGTTAATTGGTTGGTAGCATCGATCTAACATGAAGCTGGCGATTTTGAACTTAGAACTAAGGTCAAATGACGAGGCAATACTTCATATGCAGTGGCGTAACGTACACCTCCCACATTGCGGGGGAGGCCCAGGATTCTAGGGGTTCAAAGCCTGATGCTATGGTTTTGCAATCCTTTGTAAGATCCAGCTTGGGGCCCAAAGCCTGACTTAGCAGGGGGCCCTAATATTCTAAGTGAAGCCATTTTTCAAATATAACCCCTCCCATGAAATCTGCACTAAACTGTTTTAACATATACATTATGAAGAATATAAAATCCATTTGAGTTCAACATGCAGCAATTCTATTATCACGTGCATTGGCTTCTGTCGGATTTTTCAAACTGTAATAAATGGATATCAATAAATTGTATGACGAGAAAACAGCACAAAAAACTACAAATAAATTTCTCAATAACAAGGAGAAATAGTTTTTAATATCTCTTCGGCGTTCATTGGCTTTTCACAAATACCAAGAATAAACTAAAAAATAATTTTTTTTTTTTCACACACACACACACACACACACAAAAAAAAATCTCAGCAGAGGATTAAAATATGAAAACTTTGACACGATCACACAATAAATATGATAAGGAAGTCAGAATCCTGAAATAGCATAGTTCATCACGGTTAATTAATATACCTAAATAAATTTAATAGGATCATGAAAACTTTGAAAATATTAGTAGCGGTTTTCATGTATAAAAAGTAAAAGGCGAAGAGGGTTAACGAACTAAGGCTTCCAGAACTTTTAGAAACCAACAAGAGGGAGATGCTGGATGAATTGTGTGAACATGGAAGAGGAGATAATGAATTATTCAAGCACACTAAATACGCATTCAGCACAGCTGCAGAATTAAAAATACGAATGAGTAAGTTTTCTAGTTAAGGATAAATAACACTGAAAATGTGTATATCCACGAGCGTGAGTAATACCGATAGCCAGCGGCATCTACACAAAATGCAAATGCTTGAATCATGAGACAATAAATTTCAATTACAAACGAACTCGGGCATTTTTCTCCATCAATGATATCTTTTCTTGTACCGTATCTTTTCAAGAACGACTTTTACAAAAATAAAATAAAAATAGGCTTTGGACGAAAATGAATGATTCATAACATGTGAATGTTCAAGAAATTTTTGACTTCAGTGAACCTATTATGAAAAAATAAGACATTTAAATATATACTTCACAATCAGAAGACTTGATTTAGCTGAATACTCAAAAGATATTCAACTGATGAGGCGGAAAAAATTCTTTATTTGAATTTCTCAGAATGTTTTGATTACTTACTTATGCATTCAACTCTTGTGCGCGTGAGTGCACAAACTCTGTATTAATTTTTTTCACACTTTATTTATTTATTACATCTCTCAGAATATATAAGCAGAACATTTTGACGCGACTGTCACGTTGAACCCTCAATTAAACAGCATTTGAGAGAACATACAAAGGAGTCTGACTGAAAAAAGCTAACTAAACCCTCTTCGCCCCCGCGTCTTCCAGTTTAAAAGTAGCGACCTGTGTGTGTGTGTGTGGCCCTTTTGATTCATTACAAAGCAGATGTCAGATTTATTTAACAAGAAAATAGATATTCATAGAAGAATGGCCTTCTTTAATTATTATTATTATTGCATATCTACAATAAATTCCAGCGTATAAATCATATTTAGCAAGAAAGACTATTATAACTTTTAAAAATTTGTCATACATATTAAAGAACTTTCATCCATACTGCGTGGTAAATCAAAATGTTAATTAGAGAATATAAACACATTTAATATGTGAAAGCATTCGAAAATCTTCTAAATTCTTACTCTATAAGTAAAGTAAGAAAGTTGCGGTTTATTTTCATAACTTCTAGATATTTTTTCGTTCCTTTCTGTGCCAAGCCTCTTACTCTTTTCCACATTCTTTATCTTGAACATAAATTTAAAAAAAATTCAAAATGGCTTTCTTTTTAGCTAAAAAACTTTTTTAAAAAAAACCCTTAGTTTTGAAATAAGGTAATAAAAAGACGTAACGATTGCAAACTTTGAAGAAACTGCAAAAGCAGAACAATTGATTTACAGAAACCATAAAAAAAAAAAATTAATACAGCTTCGCAGCATAAATTTTTTTGAAAAATACATTACGCAAGAAATATCGAAAATTTACAAGTATCAAATCATTTTCTGTTATAACCATTGACTCATTTATTATCCACGATATTCAGAAGAACACCAACTTTCGTGCGATAATAGTTTTAGTCGTATTTGTCAGGTATGGTATAGTCGACTAGAGCGAGAAATAACCACTTCCAATATTTATGGATTCACAACAAACAATTACTAGAATTTTGTAATTCATAAAATCTACCACTGGAATTGAGATAATTAAAGGTTAATAGTTTATAATCCATTTCGTTAAGGACTGTAAGAGGAGAGGGGGGGGGGGCCAAATTAATTCTTACAAAACCAACACGGAAAAGTGTTTCAGTATCTGTGCATATTTATTTGTGGGCAAAGATTGGTCTAGAAATTAATTTACAAGAAAAGAAACAAATAATCATTATTTTAATATTTTATTTTAAGTTGGATAATAATAAAAATCAAGTCAGAGAACAAAAACAGCGGACGATAATAAAATGAAATTTATGAAAAGGAATAGTTAATTTATTCACATCCAATGCTTTTTTAAATGCCTAAACGAATAATAGGAACTGAATTATTTAAGACTCAGTATTTTTAACTGTTAAAAATAAAACGAATAAATAAAAATTTTAAAAAAACTGAATTAATTAAAACTTTAAGTCTTGCCCTTTCCCCCTTAGTTCGGAATGAAAAGAAGTAATTGAAATAAAAGAATTTTCTTCAAGTTTAACAGACGATAACAATAATTACCCAATCACAAACAGCGATAAAATGCTTTAAAAGCAGTGAACTTCTTTTAAGAAGCCAATGAATATTTTTTAGGAATTCTACTGCATGTGTGTGGTAAATTATGAAAACATCTTATCTTTTAAACTGCACACACAAAAAGAAATATTTAAACAATTAAAAAAAATTTATTTTTTTTAAATAGTCACTCGAATAATAATTAAAAAATCTTTTTATTTCACTCATAAAATCCAAATAAAAAGATGGGAATTCGAAATTTTAGAGGGAATAAAATTATGCTGCCATCATTAATATCAAAAGTAAATAATAAAAGACAAATGATTACCTTTTGCTGCTTTTTAGTCCGCGGTAGTGTGAAAGAAAATGACATGATTCCCACACATCCAAGGACAGTATTGTTTTCCAATTAGGTAAGACAACTCATATTTCAGCGACAAATGAATTCGAAAAAAGATTTCGGAGAATCTTGGCAGTACGCCAAGTACGATCTTCCAGCTCTCGCGATACGCTGAGAGTTTTACGATGCTCTTTTTTCCCCAATCACCGATCCCTTTCGCTCCTTCTCACGTTATCATTAAGATTCCATTAATAATTCGAAATGATTCTTAAAAAGTCGAAGTGCTTCAAAACAAGGCACAACAAAATCAAAAACGTTCTCAAACAAACGATATTCGAAAAAGAATTTCGAATCACATTAATGAAAATTAATCCATCCAAGTGACAATATTATCCAGAAGAACTTGGAAACTGCCTAACTCTCTTGTTCTGGAGGAAAGAAAAGACCCTTGAACCATAAACTTGGCGTCGGGCGATATTTGACACGTGATTTGATTACGAACGCTCATTCAATAAACCCACAGAGAGAGAGAGCGAACTACATTACTCAATTCAGTCTCAGACCGAACCCGCGGAAATGGATGGGTGGGTAAAAACACTTCTCTTTCCCCTCCCCGTCTTGAGAAGAAAAAAAAAAAAAAAATTTTTTAAGAACCGGTTGAACTAAATGAAGGAAAGAACATTTCTGTCAGATGGATAGGTTAAGTAGTGGTAAGCAAAAATGCTTTGGTGGCGCCGGTTTACTACATGTAAAGAAATATGAAGATCGCAGGCGTGGTTCTGACACGGTTCAAGCAGGTCGTAATAAGCAATATCATCTTTTAAGCAGTGATTTGGGGAATCTGTAATCCAAATTACGGTACTTATATATATTGGGGATAAAAGTTTTTATAATCATCCAGAAGAAGAGGTTTTTTTTCGTCTTTTTTACCACACAAATTTTGGGAGAAAAGTGAACACTAAGTTGGTTGCAATATAACATCTAAATGGAACAAAAGCATGAGAAGCTACAATTTGGAAGAGAAAAAAAAAAAATGTGTGGTCTCTTGAATTAATCGTAACTATTTTTTAATATACTGTAGAAAGTACATATTTTCTTATGTAAAACTAATTTTTTGATGGTAAAAGTGAATGTTTGAATGAGCAATTTCTACATAACAAAAAACAAACTACATTAAAATATTTATATAAGAACATTTTAAACAACTCATTTTAATCCATTAAAAAATTAGATAATAAAACATTACTCAAATTTTTAATTAAAGAGTGAAATTTAGAGAAAAAGATCACTGACAGATCCCTAATCACTTAACTAACAGTGGAAAAATATTAAACACATTAAACTAGTATAAATAATATAATCAAAATTTAAAATTATTAATGAAAATATGTTTATAATATTTCAATTCTGTATATTTTTAAATATTAGTGCAAATTCAGAAATTGACAAGGAAACTAAAAACTTATTAGATAAAAGTTTTAATGTCAAAAATATTCTTGTCAATTATGTGAATAGGAAAGAAAATCTATTATTACTAAATGTATTATTCAGATTAGACTTTAATCAGTTCAAAAATCCCTTTCATTGACTTGACCTTTTTTGCAGTTCATTTTAAAAACATTTTCCATAAAAAAACCCCCACATTTTAAAAAAATTTCCTCATTTACACACTACCAAATTCAAGAAAGCTAATTACAGAGTTTTCACAAATAGGCATTAAAAATCTTCACATAATTTTCTGAATAAAAATCAAAAGAATTAAAATTTATGTATTTTGCATGTAATGTTAGTAACACATTTTTTTGTTTTTAAATTGATACAATTATTTTTTTTACAAAGTTGAAAATCGAACACTATCTCCCGATTTTGAAACAGTGCAAAGTATAAAAATTTTTTTTCAAAATAAATTGTGCTTTTAAAAATCTGATATAAATTTCCTCTTAATAATACGATAAAACCTTCTATCTCTTTAGAGCATAGCTTTATGCGAATTTGGAAATGAATTAAACCAGCTTGATTCAGTTACAGAGGTATACCACAAAGGCTCAAGTAGAAGAAATTTTTTTTTTTTCTAGAAAAAGAAACTATCAAGAATTCCTCACTCAGTTCAGATGTATTGGATTCCGTTGAGCTTCATTCTTGGAATCAAAATAATTGAATTTCAAATTTCATTTTTAAAAACTTATTTGAAAAAGGTTACATATTGAATTGAAATAAGGAAATTTTACATAAATACAGCAAAATAAATAAATAAAACAAAAAATTGTTAGAATAATAAATGAATACTCATAGCATACACCTCCATCCCCCCTCACATTGCAGGGGATCCAAAGCATGACTGACACCAAGTACCAGAGGCGTAGCTACCACCGTATCAATGATACAGGGCCCCAACATGTGTAATATTTGGGCACTCTTACATAAGTTTTATCAATGCAATCCTTTATTTTCTTAAAAAAGGCCTCCCAAAGGAATTTTGATACAGGGCCCACTCAGGACTAGTTAAGCCAATGCCAAGTAAGTGCCTTTTGTAAGGTCTGGCTTGGGACCCAAAACCCGACTTTGCAGAAGGGCCCAGATATTCTTTGTTATGCTATTGTTGATAATCATCGTAACACATGATGAAATACAAACAAAACTTAAGTTTGCCAAAGGTCACCAATGGCATTGGGTACTAAATTAAATAATCTTAAATATTACTTTTAATTCTTGTTTTCAAAATATATCAACAAAACAGTGAAATATTATGTTATAATTAATATTTTGATAGTATAATTTACAAAGACAAAGAATTTTGAGTCGAAGAACATCTGAAATTCCTTTTTGAAAAAGATTAAGTTATCAAACGAATATGTATTCTTCACATATAGAAATATCCTTTTTACCCTGGCATCCAATACGTATATATATATTTCAGAATAACATGTTCACATCACCTATCAAATGTATCTTACACAGAAAATTGATAGAATAAGATTAACAGAACAGAAGGTTCAGAAAGGGAGAAAATGAAGTAAATTTAGGGTAATTTAATTATTTTTACTATACATTCCAATATGAGGAGTTAAAACTTATTTGAAATAAGGTATGATAATACTAAAAAGCTATTTACAAAATTTGAATTAATTTCCCTTAAAGAAGGATTGGTTAAGAGGAAGATCTGACACTTTTTAAAACCCTCTTATTTGACAGAACATAGGATAAGGTAATATGTATAGAACTTAAAAAAAGAATAATTCCAAATTAAAACACTGATTCTCCGAATATACTTCATATAATATGTCATTTAAATATGTTTTGCTTGATATTTATGAAAAACTTTTAATACTATTCAATTACATGAAATTAAATTTATAAATTACTTTACATGTATCATAAAACAAAAATAAATAAAAAAGACCAATTAAAAACTTTTAAACAATTTCAAAAAGATCTAAAAACTTGGAATATTTTTTTAATCTAATTTATTATTTATTTTGCATGTTTTAATAGCGATTTACCAAAACTTATCAGTAAAAAAGAAATAACTTTTCAATTTTTAAAATCTTTTCCCTACATGCGAGGCTTATTAAAAGGAAATCAAAATCAGGAAAGAAAAACCTTTCTTTGTACTTAATTTACAGTAAATGATTTACTGGTACTGAAAGCACAAAATGTTACAAATGTTAAGTAACATTTTTTTAAAATGATAATTTATAACACTGTATAAAATCTAAGGACAGATATAAATGACATTTTCCCCCATCGTTTGACAGTTTCAATAACATACTGAGATTCAAAATTCATTTTCCTATTCTCTCTTCAAATGAAAAAGAAATTCTTGCATTACTCTGGGACTAAACCAGACAAAATCTAAAAATGAGATGATAAAAAGATATTGGACATTTGACAAATATGAAAGAAATTATATAAATGTACTTACACAGGCATTTGCTTGACCTAACATTCTGTTTATAATTCAATTTTCATTCCTTCCAAACAAATAACATGATCTGTAATTACAAATTACACACTGCTATACACACATCGTATTATCTATAGTAATTGTATAAAAAATTATTTCTAAGAAACGGAATTGAACATTTCAAAATTATTTTGACTAGACATTCAAATTTTTCATAAAATAAAAACAACACATTGATCAATATCAGATAAAATGCAAGAAGAAAAAGTTTTCCAATCAATAAATACAATACGATGAACAATATAGTAGAAAAATTAATTTGGGAGTAATCCATTTATTTATGTATAAATTTTGGGAATTTCATTTTTGACATAAAAATATATTTAATAATAAAGTTCCGAATATTCTAGCGTATCTGTGAAAGCAACGGGGAATAATTAATTACAGATTTTTATTTTTTCCGCAAATTTAATGAAAGAGAGAGCGATTTGCTGCTATCTTCTTTCGGCGCGAATCAGACCGTTCACTTTATATCTGATAAACAAAGTGAGTTCAGAATACTAATGATCCTACGTGAATGATGTGGGAATACAATCATAGCTCTTCGGTATTTGAAAGCACAACACTCGGGACTATTAGCCAAAATGACAACAAGTAGTATTTTAAAATACACAATTATAAACGCTTACCAAAACACACTTCCCAATCCAGAAAGTATTCACTTACCTTAAACTTCAAATCTGAATCATACAAATATCCACTTTTTATGCAAATCATATAACTATTTCTACGACTCCTAACATAAACAGAACCGACCGCCCATTATATTCCTCGATGATGTGATCTGCTGAAAGATGCTCACAGCACCATCTGGAGTAATATTTTGCTATTGAAATTTTCTTTTCCGAAAATCAGAGAGAGTTTGGGTTTGAGATTAATTAAAGCCACGTGATATGTGTTTTTTTATGAAAGAAAATGTCATTTAGTGAACACAAAGCATTTTTGTACCTTCAAAAACTTTGATATAAAACATATTAAATCTATTTTGATTTTTTTTCTCTTAAAAAAAAGCTGATTCAGATTGCAAATTCAGAGACAATTCAGAAAAATGTCCTCAAGTAACAATTTTGAATGTATCTTGAAAGTAGAGTTTAACTTTTAATACAGACAAAAAAAAGAGCTAAAATGTTTAGTTCAAGCATAATGTTGCAAAGAAATCCATAAATAGAATAATTAATATCCTAAAGAATTTTGTCAGGGACTTTTCTTCTTAAATTAAAGAAGGAAATTATAAAAAGTTTTCACTGACGTATTTTCAAATATATATTGTGATATAATTTATAATCTTTTATCAAAAATCCCTTGAAAAACATAAATCTTGTTTACACCTTTTTCGGATCAAAATGTATTATTTTAATCTGGCAATCATGAATCATTTCCATGTAACTGAATGGCAACGTCTCTTAAAAGTTAGCGTCAGTTGTAAACAAACTTTGCGTGGGAATCCGAATCTTTGAGGGATATCACTTAAAATGCTATACATCTCTGAAAATATCGTTTCGCGAATTCCTTAAACAAATTTTATTTTCTGTATTTATCTTGAATCATCAATTCAGATGTTCAAGACTTGTTTATCTGTGGCTGGAGGAATTTAATAAAATATACTGTTTTCGAAAGTTACCCATGAAATGAATAAATTCAAGCCCAAATTTTTAAAACCAGGTGAAATATGAAAACATTGAATTTTATTTAGTGATATTAAACAAAAGTATTAGCGCGGTGCAAGAGAAAGTCTTTCTATCCTTGGAAAACCAAATGTGTTAGGAAACATTTGAAGAAAAATGGATAGTTATTTTAAACACAATCAATTAAGCCTTGATATTATTGAATTTTTTCATCTTTTACTGAAGGCTAATTAAACGAAACACTTCACTCAATTTTATTGCTCTTTTAAAGCAAGGTATTCTTAGTAATATCATTAGCTACTTCTTCTCCTTATAAAAAAGTATGCAATTCAGTTGATTGGTTGGATCCTAGCACACAGCAGCCTGATTTGGAAACGATGATTTTTGCAGCTTTAAAGAGAATGGCCAGATTATCTTAAGGGTTATTTTAAAGCAATATGATTAAACAAATAAAAATTCTTTATCTAACAGAAAAATTGACAGTTTGGATGTCATTGTTCTCTATTGTCTATTTATTTTTTCAGAAAGTATTAGTAATAAATATCACAATGCCAGAAGTTTACTTTAAATCAAGTTTTTTAGAATAAAATTTATTGAAACTAATTTGATATCATTTTGCTATCCCGTTAGCAAAATTGTGCCATGTATGCAGTGGCGTAACAAAGAATGTTTGGGCTCCCCTGCAAAGTCAGGTTATGGACCCCAAGCCAGATCTTATGTACTTGGCGTCAGTGAAGCTTTTGGCCCTCTAGAGTCCTGGATACCCCCTGCGATGCGGGGTCTATGCTACGCCACTGCATATAAGCCTTTAGAGGAATGTAAGTTTATCAAAGGAAACATGGGATATGCAGAAAAATAGTGGCACATGATGAATTAGGCATATACAGTAGAATTACAAACATTAGAAAAAGAGTGAAAATAATAAAATGATGAATGTACTTTCAAGATTTGTGGAAAATTGCACTGAAAATAGGATTACCCCCATGCAAAGTGTCGAACTTATGGTGAAATTGTCGAATCGGCCGCTTCTCCGCCAAATTTAGAAAAATCGCGTATTTGGCACGGTTTTGTCAAAAACGACTTCTCCTTCACTAAAGAACAAATTCAGAAGGGTTACCAGATTTAGCGCATTTATCGATTTGGCGAGAAAACACTTGGCGCGAGAAGCGGCCGATTCGACAAATCAACCGAACTTATAAGTGTTAAATTAATGGTAACTGATCCAATATCTATAACTAATTGTGTATACATGTATGCAAATATCCACAAAATAAAAAATAACAATTCATACCACATGAAACACATTCCTGATACAGTGTGACATCCAAGTAAAATTTTTTTTTTGAAATAATCGCTTGAAAACAACAGTTTCTGTCTAAAAAAGTAATGGTCACATACTTAATCACTATATCTATTTCAAACAGTGGCATAATGTACACTCCCGCATTGCTGGAGGCCCAGGATTCTAGAGGGGTCCAAAATACTCTTTGCAGGGAGGGGGAGGCCTAATATTCTCCATTACGCTACTGCTTTCAAATGATGTAGTTTTTAAAGAAAAAAATTATGGTAACTCACCAAAAAAAAAAAGGTTTCTATATTGTAATATCTAAAATTTACAACTGTTGACCATAGAAATTCATAGCAGAATGTTATCTAATTAGTACCATTTTCCTTTCTACAAATATAATTAATTCCATGATTGATATATTATTTTGATTTTTTCATTCGAAAGTAGATGTCCCTGACATGTATAAGTTCTCTTAAGATAAAGGATGATTTATATCAACTGAATTTTGTGCATGAAAAAGGAGTATTTAGAAATACTGGTTTATAATATCAAAGAAATAATGTTTTTATCTTTCTATATAATTGGAATAATTGACATTTAAATATTTTATTACATTAAGCATTAGAATAGTGCTGCCCTATATCAAGGTTTTTGAGGATCCTTTATTGGAAAATAAATTAAAAGAATCTCATTAATAGAACTTATTTGAAAGTGTTAAACTGTTACACATGCTTGGGCCCCATATCATAGACACAGCAGTAGCTACTTCCCTGGCATTAACTTGCTGCGATTTATTTTAAGTTTGTCACATATTTAGTTATAAAATTTATTGTTAGACCTTTTTAAATATATGTTTAATTTTTACTGTTTGAATGTTATACCTATTTACTGTTGAAATAAGATGAAAGGGAAATGAATTGTTTAACTTCGTTATTCGATGTAAATTACATTATAAAAATATGTCTTTATAAAATGCATTAAAATAAAATAAACTTACTTTTGATGAATGAACAAAGTTTTTTAAATGATTATTACTACATTAATTTATATTACATCATTCTGCATCCTGCAAAAAAGAATTTTTCTAAGATAAAATAAGAATTTGATTATATAGACAAAATGAATAATACATTGATATTCTTAATATATTACTTTTTGAGTAATTATTGATTTTTTTAAACTCACTGTGTTCTTCACATAAGTAATATGACTGTAAGTATAATTAGTACAATGAATTAATGGTAATTTTTCATTTCACCGATGCAGGCAATAAAGTTGCCAAAATGATGCAACTAATGCCAATTGGAATATTTCCACTAGTAACTTTTATTGGCACATTTTTAAATCAAGTCACAGGTTTTTCTTAAAAGTAATGTCAGTAATGAGTTAAAAAACAATGAAAATTTAGGCTTTGCCTAGGACAGTTGCTGTGTATACCGGGTGTTGTCGCCAATAAAGTCTGCTTGGCATGATTTTCAGTGGCGAATTGGAAAAGTACCAGAATAATGAATAGACATTTGATTTATCATCAAAATTCTGAAAAACAGTTTAATAGTTATATCAAAGTTTGATGATAGTTTTCAGTGCACATAAATTTTTTATTAAAATTAAATATTTTCTGTTTTTTTTTTAAAAAAATTATTTCTCAAATCGAAGTACTCACATATTTTGTAACATACTATTACTTTTGAAACAGGTGATGATATATCTGTAGTGTTTGAAGACAGAAAAGACATTTATGAAACAGAGCAACCTGCTGTATACAATGCAATTTCTTCTCTATCATATGATCAACAAAGGCAACGCCTCCCAATATATAAGGTAATGATTGATTCACATTCATTTTACTGTTGCAAATAAAATTGATACCATTTCAATATTAGTATTAGAAAGATATTTGGAATTTTTCAAATATATTATAATGTTCAAACTTTTGTTAATTTTCTTAATGTTTTCTTTTTTTAAGAATTAAATACTTTTATTACTTTAACCCTGTAGTCTTCAAACTTTTTCAACTCATGAAACCCCTAGAACAAGAAGGTGTTTTCTTGGAACCCCTAGAGCTAGAAAATATTTTTGGGAAACCCTATTCCGCACACACACTTAGAAGAATATATCTTAAAATAATATTTAAAAAAAGATCAACAATAAATCAATGTAAAGGCAATTAAAAAAAGTATTGCATTTAAAATTAATAAATTTTAAACTACTTTTAATATAATGTTCTCATTACTAACATTATTCTGTGTTCCAAGTGTCACCTACCCATGCATGATGTTTATTAACTGGGATATGTGCTTGCATTTTTTCACACAAACTGTTGGTCTGGGTCTATTGAGATTAACTGCAATTACATTACATATTCTGAGTTTCATTTGTTTCTATACTTTGCTCTTTTGTAGCTACTCATGCTGAGAAATATGTT
Organism: Trichonephila inaurata madagascariensis; assembly: GCA_019973955.1. NCBI lineage: Eukaryota > Metazoa > Arthropoda > Arachnida > Araneae > Nephilidae > Trichonephila > Trichonephila inaurata. Next base: position 167,398 of record BMAV01019505.1, read on the forward strand.
CTGAATGGCATTAAAATGCTTATAGCTGTGTGAGAAATACTGTGTATTTTGCATGAATTTGAAACATAAAATTTAGGAGCTGTTCTTGCTTTAATTTAGATTTTTAAGATTGGATATGTTGATAAGTTGCTCCCCCTGTACTTTTGTTTTCCCCACAAATACAAAAAGGTTCATTTTCCATTAGAAAACTATTTAGTTTTGCAAGACATACTAATGAGTATAAAATTATTTTGTGGAACCCAGGATAGTAAACAATAAAATATTCACAATCTAGTAGGTTATATATATATATATATATATATATATAAAGATAAAATGTTTTAATATTCTCTTACTATATTATAATAAAGTTTATAAAGTATTTCAAAATAAAGTTATTATGTATGAACAAAATATCAGTTTCTCAATGGCAGGGATGAGTTTTGAATTCTCGTGGGCATACAAACTTCATAGAGAATGTGAATTCATTTTGCATACACATTTATAAGTTTCTATTACACTTTTTTATTGTGACTCATGGAACTCCAGGGTTCCGTGGAACACAGTTTGAAGACCACTGCTTTAACCTGTTAACCGGGGAATAAACTTTTGTTCAACTCCTTTCACAATGGAGACTTTTCTTCTTAAGTTATAAGTAATATCTATTTAGTTATAAGTAATAGTTATGATAAATATTTCATCATGCACATTGCTGTAGTAACAGGTGAAGATGCTTTTTTTTTTCTTTTAACTAAATTTATGTGTTTTTGTTTTATTTAAAAGGTATTATTTTGATCATTTAATTTCTTAACAGAGTTGTTTGTATTATTATTTTAAATTGAGTCACACTTATTTTTTTCAGCTGCTGTTCATTACAGTTCTTTCCAGCTCTTAAATTTTCTTATATAGTTTCATTGAAAAATCTTAAATTCTTTTAAAATATTTTTGAAATTGATTTAATTAAGTAAATGTGTACTTTTTAATTGAAATATGTTAACATTTTTTTTTTTATTTATTTAGTACCGAAATCATATTCTTTACCTTTTGGAGAATTATCAAACTGTTATTATACTAGGAGAGACTGGATGTGGAAAAAGTACTCAAGTACCTCAAGTATGTTTGTAATGTGTGTTTTCATTTATATTTTAATGGATAAGGACGTATAAGTTACATCTTAAAGAGGAGTGCTTAATATTTATGATGTTTTCAAAATGAACAATCCTTAACTTCACTATATTCTTATTTCAAACTTTCTCTAAGCTATGTTATTATTATTATTTTTTTCTGGTACAGTTAACCCTGATTAATTTGGACCTTTTTAAACCAGACATACCTTAATTAGGAAAACAACCATTAGAAAAAATCATAATAAACATAAATGGAAAGCTGAGTTAGGATTCCAAGACTATAGGCTGTGTAGTTTTATACCTTACATAGTAGCACAGTGATTCCCGACCACTGTTCCACAGAATTTATGTGTGCCACCAAATTTTTTAAAATAATTGATTATACTCTCTGAGAAAAAATATAAAATCTGGAACCTAATCATTCAGTCATTTTGTAAAAATAAACTATGGGTATTTGTGGGGTATTTAACTTATTCTTTCATGGATAGGTAGAAGTATATTACAGAAAAGAAGAATACTTATAAACTTATTTTATTGTTAGTGTGCTACCAAATTCTGAAATCATTAAAAATTTATCACAACAAAAAAATGGTTCAGAATCACTGTTTAGTAGCAGATAGCTAGTTGTTAACTTGACATGAGTCTGGCCCATCATGCTCCTAATAGTTTTTTCTTAACTTTATACATATGTAAGTATTGCACTGATTTGATTTCCCTCTTTTGTAATTATTTATGATTTTTCTTTACCTTATTATTTAGAATTAAATAAAGAAGCTAAACTACCCATTTTTTGCTGATTCAAAATTTTTAAAAATCAAATTCAGTAGAGTTTGGCTAGCAAGCACGAATCAGTGTCATCCAGGGGCAAGACAATATATCTCAAAACAATTTTTTTTGCAGATCTACTTTTTAAATAATTTTCAGTGAGCAGCTTGGCCTTCATTGTAATAATAGTTTAATAAATATATATTTTATTCTATTAGCAGAAAAACGAGAATGCCAAAAAGATAAATAGATATAAATGAATGAAAATATGACTACAAGTATTGTGTGAGGTGTAACATAAACTTTCATAACCCTTGTTATTTATGTAGTATTATTTATATATTTCATAACATAAGTTATTATTTTTTGTCATGAAAATGTTTGGAAGTATACAATTAAACAGTATTCTATTCAGATTTTATATAAGGCTTCATTTTAATTTTTTGCCCCGGTCATTTGTATTAAAAAATTTTGCTCTCTTTTCTACATAAGTAACTGGTATGTTTATGCTTAATTTGTTCTTTGATAATTTAGTACTTGTTAGAAGCAGGATGGCTAAATAATGATGGCATTATTGGAATCACCCAGCCTAGGCGAGTTGCTGCTACAATGGTATGAAAAGTTTATTTAATATTACAGTAGTCTGATAAAAAAAAATTATTTATTGAACAATTTTTGTGATAAAATTATCCTATTTCTTCAAAAAGATTTTTAAAGTAAAATTTGATTATTCAAAGTTTTATATTTGCCTATTTAATACTTTTTTTTAAATAACAAATATGTAATTTTATTTTTGTATTTAGTATAATTTTTTTTTATAGATTACAAATGCATAAACCAATTCTTGTATTTACAATTCAAACAAGGATTATTTTATTGATTATAAATTGTTCTTAACCTTTAAACACTTTTCCCATGTTTTGTATAATTTTTTTTATTTTGTTGCACAAGTAGGACAGATTTTCTCTTTTTATAAATTAATATTAATTACATGCTTAATGTATAATAATATTGATTCATAATAATTTTAAAGTTGGCTTCACGAGTTTCTGAAGAAACCGATACATTCATTGGACAGATTGTTGGTTACAGCATACGATTTGAAGATTGCTTCACTTTGGGAAAAACAAAAATTAAAGTAAGTTAAATTTTTGTTTAATAATCTGATAAAATCCTATTTGTGAAAGAATTTTTGTAAGAGAGATGTATATTTTTTTTATTTCTTATAAACTTGTTCATGTTTTTAATTGTTCATTTTCTTCAGTTTTTTATAATGAAAATCAAAATATACATTTTGAATTTTTAGTTAAAATTTTTTAAACATGTTTAAGTTTGTGTAATTTTTATTTTATAGTATATGACAGAAGGCATGCTAATTAATGAAATGATGGCAGATCCGTTACTGAGATCTTACTCAGTACTAATGCTTGATGAGATTCATGAAAGATCTCTAAACAGTGACATTATATTAGGCTTGATTAAAAAGATTATTAAGAAGAGATCTTCTTTAAAGCTTATTATTTCATCTGCAACATTTGAAGCTGAAACAATATACACGTTTTTCAACAAAAATGAAACTCAAGACAAGTAATTTTTTTTTAAAGTTTAAATTTGTACTTAAAATTTTTAAAGAATTATTTATTTGTGAATTTTATTAATAAGTTAGATTGATTTTAGACTTCATAAATATGTAAAACAATATTTTTATATTCATTTTTCATTTCAAAGTTATAAAAAGTTGTTTTCTCGTTAACCGTCTCACTGCGTAGTTATTTTATCAAAGTAGGTTCAAAATTTGTATATTTTTTTATTTCGCATTTCAAATCTACATTTTAAAGTTAAAAAATACAAAAGTTTTTTGGTTTACAGTTTTTATTTTAAAATATAGAATCAGATCATAAAAATATGAACATAAAAACATTAATGAAACATAAACAGGAGCAGAATGGGTTGGACAGTAGTTGGAAAAAATGCACACCCACAGAAATCACGGATTGCACAAATTTTGCTACATCTACTTTGCCTGTGAAAATCACGGGATGCCCAGTGAGAGGGTTGAAAGATTTTTATGAATGCAAAACTGCTTGAACTATAATGCAAATTGATTTTTTTAAAATAACATTTTATTTGATGATTAGTTATAATGTGTTGTATAAAATAGGTTCTTGATTATTTTGTATTCTGGTTTCTATCAATATATTTATGAATGTATTTATGTTAAAGTAACAGATTTTTTTTTAACCACTTGCACTGGAAAGACGTGCCACGCACGTCATAATTCTTTTTTCATAGAATCGCTGATGATGTGGTATGTACGTCGTCATGGAATTGTTACAGAAACAAAAACAATCAGGTGGAATTGTTGTCAGAGTACAGATCATCAGTGCACTGCATAATGTACAGTTATAAATATTTAACCCACATTCTAAAATGGAAAGCAAAAGTGACGTTAACAACATCATTTCAACAAGTAGAAAAAGAAAACACGATGGTAGTGATAGTGACTTTGATGAAATAATTTTTCCACTCCGAAACAGCCTATAAAAAGTTCTAGGTTAAATAAATTAGTTTAGAAAGTATAAATCTTTTTCCAATTTCTCTGAGGCATCGCACACTGCGTGATGCCTCCCAGCAAGTTATGATACACGCGTCAGTGATTTTTTTTTGCCAACGCAAGTGGTTAAAGACAAGCTATGTTCTCATTTTTACGCTGTCATATAATATTGTTTTTATTACAAACATACATCTTTGGATAATTGTTTCAAACATATTTCATATACAAGTTGTATTTTAATTTGGGTTGTACTAGTATCTTGAATGAATTTTTATGTTTTTAGAACAAAAGATACTGCTGTGATAATTAGTGTTGAAGGACGGAATTATCCAGTAGATATTCATTATGCTTTGCAGCCTGTTCCTGACTACATAAAAGCTTCTGTTGATACAGCCATTAAGATTCATTTAAATGAAAATCCTGGTGATATTTTAATATTTTTAACTGGGCAGGATGAAGTTGAACAAGCTATGTCAATGCTTATGTGAGTGTAATATAAAACTTCAATTTGCTTTGTAAGATACTCAGTTATATGTGAAAATTGTTTTTATATTAAATGTGGGTTTCCTCTGTGTTTCTAGTGATTATGCACGTGAACAGAAGATGAAAAATGATTCCTTGAAAATGTTTGTGGTTCCATTATATGGATCTCTCCCAATGTCTGAACAGGTTTTGTTCTATAAAATTTTTGAATTATTTTTAATATAATTTTTTTGTCTTTTACCTTAAAATTTTCTTTATTAAAAAAATTAAATGAACTTCATTCTGTGTAGTGCAATATTTGAGTAAAATAATGAATTTCTAATTATAGGTAAAGGCTTTTAAACCAGTTGCTCGATCTGTACGAAAAATTGTGGTTTCTACAAATATTGCTGAGGCTTCTGTTACTATTAGTGGCATTGCTTATGGTAAGTGCATTGAAATTACACTAGTTTTGGTTTTGAAAAACTGTGATGTTTTCTTCCTTTATTTTTTTTTAAACTGCTATTTTTGTTTTGTAGTCATAGATTGTTGTTTCGTCAAACTGAAGTGTTTTAACATGCACTCCTGTACTGATTCACTAGTCATAGTACCTGTTTCACAAGCCTCTGCAGAACAAAGAGCTGGAAGAGCAGGAAGAGTCCGATCAGGAAAAGCTTATAGACTTTGTACAGGTAATGAGATAAAATTGTTATGCTGTAGACCTTTAAGAAAATGCTACTTTATCTGACCGTCAATGTACGTTAGTTTTATTTTATGTATAAATAATACAAAATGCTTGGTTTTCCTTGACAAATACTCTCGTTTTTCTAAAAAAATTTGAGTCATAACCAGTAAAAAAGTAGAATTTAGCTTCTGATGTTGTTACTTATTCCACCTGATCAACAATAACATTAAATCAAGGCCGATGAAATTCATCATGGCAAGGGGCTAGTAATAGGCCTGTCGTTAGCCGTAGTTTTGAACAGGCAACAGTGTGATTTGGCTCAGTTCCACCCTAATTTTAAGGAAGAACAACTGGGGATGGTCAGGCGCTTCTCACGTTTCATCCCTTTCCACCAATCTCACAAAAGTACTTGCGGCTCGGCTTGGGGGCTATTTAGAGTACCTCCATGCCACAAAGGAACTATACAATTACAAACATGCATTTCTTCTCTGGGATTCGAACCCAGCCCAATGGCGCCATAGCCAGTATCACTAGCCCCTATACCCGAATGGGTGTCACTTGACTTTTGATTCTGTACTACAAATTTATATAGATTTCACTTTCATATAAATGAATAAATTATTATTTCAGTGTTCTTAAATCTGATATATTATTTTCAGTAACACTTTTATATTGATTCAGAATTATATATAACTAGATTCTTTGGAGCAGTAAAATAGTTGTATATCGAAAATATCAGAAATATAATACCATCATTAAATTGATATTAAGATTATTCATCATTATATATTTGTTAAAAGAATTTAAAAGAAAAGCTCTACTAAATGCAATATTATACAAGTATTAAATTCTCTTTGTGTGACTAAAAATATTATACATTTGATTTATTTCCATTTTATAAAGAAATAACAGAATATATTTATTTTGTAATTTGTTCGTATACATGATTATTACTGAATTCTGTGTCTCACTTCTCATAAGCTCTTTTCAAAAATTTTCTACAATATATTTTGACTGACTTTATTTAAAAGAAATAAAATATTGCATTTTTATTTCAACATTTGAATTAAAAGAGTTTATTGTATGTTTATGTATTTAATTGACCTGTATCAAAATTACAAAAATAAAAAGAGAAAGTAGTACTGTTATTAATTTTGGTACTTAGATATTATACTGTTGATCAATTTCGTTAAATTGAAAAACATCATCAAATGCTGCAATTTGCAGCCAGTAGTCGAAAATCATTCCTTTGTATGTTCAAATACAATAATCTTGATCGCACGTGCTTGAAAATAACAACACTTTTTATAATTTGCAATATTCTTGTTCTCTTATTTTGTTGTGGAAAATGACTAAAATTTGTGATCTATTTTTTTATGGAAGCAAACACAATAGAGTATTTTCAAAAATACAGTCTAATACCTAAGTAGAAGAAAGGCTATAAGGCCTACCCAAATGGCAAACCTGCATGACAGTATTCAGATATGTACTTATGTGACTTTATGTGGAGTTATATACATAAAAAAGGACTTGTTTATTACAATTTTGAATGCAATCACAGCATTTTGGCTACATGAATGATGTAGTGGTTATTAGATACTTCGTTTATTTCAAATGCATATTAAAAAAAATATGGTATTTCTAAATCTTTGACAATTTATTTTATTGATTGGCTAATAAAGAAAGAAAATGTGGGAATTAGTTTTTGTGCTGCACAAAAAAGATGACAGGATTTGGTGATGTTTTTTGGTTTGATGAAGTTCATCAGTGGGATAATATGTAAATGTCTTAATTTTATTAATAATATATTTATTGCAAAATATCTGAAAAAATTTTGAAAAGGACAATTCAAAATTTGCACGATATTATTCTGGAAATAAATCATCACATGAGACAATTAAATAAATATGCATTACATTTTAAAAAATCTGTTTTATTTGTAAAGTAATTTGGAAAATTTCTTTTACATTGCAGAAGAAGATTTTTTAAAACTACCACCTTATACTGTACCTGAGATGCAGCGAAGTAATTTAGCTCCAGTTATACTTCAATTAAAAGCTTTGGGAATTGAAAACATTTTAAGATTTTCATTTCCTTCAGTAAGTAAGCTTATGGAAGTTTGATTTTATTACATATATTATTTTTTTTTCTCTCACACACATGATCAGTGGTTTTAATGCTGTGTTTTATGTATGATATGTTACTATTATATACTTTTTAAAAATTATCTTTATGAATAACAGTTACAAGTAATGCAGTTCCTATTGAAAAAATTATGCTCAGATTATAATTGCATGTTCAACCCTTAAATACAATATAAGAAAATGTCAACTGGAGATTAATTACTTTTATTTTAAAAAAATGTATATTTGCTTACTATTATTAAAAAAATACCCACAAACACAGATCCTTGAAGAGCATTATGTCTGTGCACTTTGCACTTCCTTTACTTTGTTTTTTGAACTTATAGAAGTAGACAAATTAATATGTAATTTCTTTTGCATTCTTGAGTTTATATTTAAGCATACCATTTGTCTCTCACTTTATAATAGAAAAAAAGCTTATGTATTTTCTCTAATGCTTTATATTTTAAATTATTAATTAAAAAACACTCTACACTTACGTAAATTCATATTCCTTGTTTTTAAAAGAACTTGTCATTTTGGTTTAACATGAGTAAAAATGTTAAATTAAAACAAACCATGTTTATAATGGAATCCATATCTGAGATTAATGTCATATATCTGTGTGCAAAGAGTAATATTCCATTAAAATGCAATATTATATTTAATGTAAAATCTGTATTTATATATATTCTTAGCTATAGATTTAAGTGTAATTAATCACTTGTAGAAATTTTTATTTTTTTACTTTTAAAATATTTATTATATTAAAGGAGTTTTCGAATTAATATTTGTATTCATCATTTATTAGGCCCCACCATCAAAGCATGTCATTAGTGCTATTGAATTACTCTATGCTCTTGGAGGTATAGTCTCTCAATCATTTATTAAAACTAATAATTATGTTATTGCCAACATTTTATGTTAATTTATTAAATATTTAAATACAGCATTAGATGACAATGGAGCATTGACTTCACCACTTGGTGTTCAGATGGCAGAATTTCCTCTTCATCCTATGTTCTCAAAACTACTACTTGTGTCAAGTAAGTGACATAGAATTGTACACTCAACTCTTTTTACATGGTAGATACGTTCTTTAGAAAATCATGCAAAAAAAAAATTGTAAAAAAAAAATACATGTAACATATGGTAAATTTGGGGATACATTCCGCAATTTCAAAAAATCGTGTAAGATGAAAAATTTCTAAATACTTCCCCAAAAAGCCACGCAAAAAAAGTAATAATAAAATTCATGTTACATATTTATAAAAAAAAAATTAAAATTAGTGTACAGTGAAAATTTAGTCTATAATTACATACAACATATAAAAATTCAAATTGAAATTAGGAGTAAAACTACTAACTAACAACTATTCATTCCTATTTGATAACAAGCTTGCACATTTATTATGAACTGAATCAAAAATGCTATCATCATTAGATGTGTCTAGCACAATTGTCAGTTTTGATTTCAATGAAGAATTTCATTTGTTATTAATGGCCTCTGTTGGCACTTTTGTTGTGACAAAGTCTTATTAGTGGCTGTCTTTTTGGTTTCTCAGGTTGATCATATAATTCTTGATACACAAGATCATGTAGAAATTTTAATGCATGCTCTATGTGAGGATCATGAGTAACAAATGTTGTCCCATGCTTGTGGCAAATTTCAAGCTCTCGCGAAATAAATCAGCTCTTGATAACTGAATTTTACCTTCAATTTCTTTAATATCATAAACTCAATTCAAATTGCCCTCATCCAAAGGGCACAAGTCCCCACTTTTTTTGGAATTCGTACTAGCACAAAAAATTCATGTTAAAAAAAAATCATTAAATTCGTGTACATATTATTTCAAAATCATGTAAAAAAAGAGTTGGGTGTATTTAGTTTATTTGAAAAATATTTGCGTGAAGAAAAAAGGTGAAAAAATTTATTAATAATACTCTTAATTTTATAATTACTAGATCTTGAATTTACTTAGATTAAATGAATTTTGAAAGTTAACTTATTGAAAAATTATTAAATCATCAATCCTTCTTTATGTAATTATTTTTGGAAAATATTAATTAGACTTTGAGATATTAAATTAAGGAAACAAAACATCATGCAAAAAACCATAGTAATTCAACTTTTTTTTGTTATTAATTTTTCTTTTGATGAAAATTACATTCTCCTTAAGCAAAGAAGTGGATATTTTCTAGTCTCTATTTATTAAACTTTTGATTCACATTCTAAATTTTACCCACCCTTTCAATATATGCTTAACTAGTATTGTTGTTCTTCAGTGCTATTCACATGTCAGTTCAGAAATCCTTTCTCTTATTTTCTTCATAATCTTGGAAAAAATTAGCCTCTCCTTAAAAATTCTTTAAAAAAAATTATAAAGTTTTAGTGATTTTTAATATGAACTACCACTTTTAACTTTTGTAGGAACTTTAAACCTAGAAACTCTTATAATTTTTTTCTTTTTTTGCTTAGTTTATATATTTCTACTGAAAGTTATAGAGAGGAAATAATTCTTTTTTTTCCTAAGATTCATGACTAAAAATATAATTCTAAATTGCAAAATAATTTAATTATGTTATTTTACTGAAATTAAATGAAAGTACTAACATTTAAAATGATACAGCATCTTACATGGATGGTATTGTCGAATTAAGTATTTAAAAACTGAATTTTGAATAAAAGAAATCTATTTATGAGATAAATATAACACATTTAAAGTTGTTCCATTTGAATTTCCATTAAATCAAATAATTTTAAGTTTCAATTTTTTTTAAACTGAATATGAAAAACTGTTAAAGGATTTATTTATTAACATATATTTTACAATGGTTTAGGATGTTTTATAGTAATTGATATCATTATTTTACCACTACAGGTGAATTTAATTGTACAGAAGAAGTGCTTTCAATAGCAGCTATGCTTCAAGTACAGAATGTTTTCCAAGTTGCTCCTGGAAGAAAACTAGAACTTGTACGTAACAAAAATAATTTAAATTATGAAAGATTAACCTATAACATATCTACATGAAAACATTGTCTAATGACCAGGGATGTCTTAAAGTTCGGGCAGTGGGCCCAAGGTTCTCGACTCAGTTTTGATAAGATCGTGATTTGAATAATTTTAACAGTAAAAGAGTTTTTAGGTTGTATTCTCCAAAAAACTGGGGGGCTACGTGTGATGACCGTCATCCATGTATAGGCTTTGGCCTTACCATCATTACTCATTCAGTCAAGCCAGTTTGTACGATTTAAGTCATGCACATTTATTTGTTTTGTGTTATTGTTTATATATGCTTAGGGTCATTGGAACATGGATCAAAATTTGATCCTCCGTCCCATATCGGATATGTATCAGAGTCCTGAGATGTTGATAGTCTTGGATGGGGAGAAGGAGCCTCCTGATTCACTAATTAGATGACGAGGCATTTGGCTACTTTAAGAGAGTCATAGTTACTCCCGCGCTTCTTGGGTTATTGTTTGTATGAGTATTTGACAACATTTGCAATATACTGTCTACTTTTAAGAATCATAGGTGGAACCTACATTGGTGTAGGGGCCTAGGGTCTCAAGAAGTCTTAAGACATCCCTGCTAATGACATAATGTTTCAGAAAAAATTGGAAATGATTCAAAATGATACATCATTGGAGATGAGAATTAGAAACCTCAAAATTTGTTCAGAACTTTATGTAATATTTAGAAGTTAAGTAGTAGAAATGCAAGTTTCATTTTTTTTTTATTCTTAGCTTCACCAAAAATTGTGTGACTTAGAATTATTGGGGTTGCTGTGCGTAAAATTCAGCTGGATATAGATTAACAATATTTAAAACATTAATTGTTTAGTTTCTGTACTTTCAATGAGGTAAACAGTAACCTTCAGTTTGAATGTTAAAGGCAAGTTCCAAGAAAATAAATCATTTGGTCTAATTGTTCATTTGACTTGGCTATAAAATAAAATATGTATTTTAGTAGAAAAAAAAAATAAAGTAATATTTTATTTTTAAATTTTTCAGAAACGAGCAAAATGGAAATTTGCAGTTGAAGAAGGTGATTTTATTACACTTTTGAATATCTTCAACACATTCAGTAAGGTATTTATTTTAAAACTTGCTCAAGTTTTATAATTTTTTCAAGATAAAGAAATTTTTTGATAGTTAACTATTGCAAATATTTTTCATCAAACATGTAATTCTTTTTTTTTAAATAAATTTGGTTTAAATATATTTGTATTAATTTCTGTATTTTGAAAAGAAAAAAGAAATTTACATGACATTTGTGCTAAAATATATTTACATTTGAAGTATTTTATTCATCCCAAAATGATAAATTACTGAATTTTTTTTTTCTCAAAAGATAAAAACAGTATTAGCATTATTTATAACAAATTATTAAAAATTTCAAATATGTGTCCTATACTATAGCATACATACACTGGTGTGCAAAACTTAAGCAGCAATGTAAAAATTTAGCAGATAGCCATGAAATTGCAGAAAAGGAGGTCTGGAGATCAGTAGAGGGAACACGTAAGTCAGTAGAAACGTCATGCGTATGCAAATATCAGGAACAAAACGTCAGAAGCGATGTGAGCGTACGCAAAACGCGTGATGTCGGCGCGCGCTGCTCAACAGTAGAATGAAATGAAGGACGGAGACGCAATTCACCATATTCTCTGCAAGTGCCAGTGAGTCAGTTCGTGAAATATGGCTAGAAGAAATCACCTGGACGACTTCACACGTGGAAGAATGATCGGAAAGCTGGAGGAGGGGCGTACTGTCACCAGTGTAGCTGCAGAGTTCGGAATCAACAAAAGTGTCGTTTCGCGCGCTTGGGAAGCGTTCCAAACCACAGGTACAGCTATTAGAAAGGTTGGTGTGGCCGCCCGAGGACGACAACTGCAGGGGATGACCGATATATCATCCTGCAGGCGAAAAAAAGATCGACAGAAGTCAGCAAGCGCCATTGTTCAGAAACTCTGTACAGCAACAGGTCGACAAGTGTAGCGGTTTACTGTGGCCAGACGCCTTCACAAAGGGGGCCTGTTCGCCCGCCGTCCTGAACGCTGCCTCCCGTTGAAAGATGGTCACTGAAGCCACCGTTTACAGTAGGCCAGAGAGCACAAAAACTGGACAACTGATCAATGGAGTCGTGTCCTCTTTACGGATGAGAGTCGGTTCAGTACCAGAAGCGATTCTCAACGCGTTTTGATTTGGAGAGAGATCGGGACCCGGTTTTATCCCAGTAACATCAAGGAAAGAC
>BMAV01019505.1:180452-205748 GCA_019973955.1 Trichonephila inaurata madagascariensis
GTTCAGTACCAGAAGCGATTCTCAACGCGTTTTGATTTGGAGAGAGATCGGGACCCGGGTTTATCCCAGTAACATCAAGGAAAGACATCATTACGGTGGTCCTGGAGTTCTTGTCTGGGTTGGTATTATGCTGAACGGCGGAACTGAGCTTCACATTTTCGACAGAGGGTCTGTAACCGGGGATCGCTATTGTGAGGAGGTACTTCTTCCCCATGTGCATCTTTTCTGAGGTGCCATTGGCCCAGACTTCATTTTTATGGATGACAATGCTCGCCACACCGCACTCTTGCTGTTGAGGAGCTGCTGGAAAGTGAAGATATCACTCGAATGGATTGGCCAGCGTGCTCCCCAGATTTAAATCCCATCGAACATGTGTGGGATGCTTTGGGGAGACGTATTGCCACACGCTTACATCATCCGGAGAACAACCAACAACTCAAGCAGATGTTGATTGAGGAATGGGCACTCCTACCTCAAGAAATGTTGCACCAGCTGGTTCTGAGTATGCGGAGACGGTGCGAAGCAACCATTGTAGTAAGAGGAGGGCATATACCATATTAAGGAACATCTGCTTGTTGTTCTTCCTGTTGGATAGACAATCATGAGTCACGATACTATGCGTTCAATAAAGCTTGTTTTTGTTTGATTCCATACCGTATGCGTTGTATTCCTTTTTCAGCGCCGATGCTTTCGTCATCCTTTACGTATATAATACTCTCCCTCATTTCAGAATTTCATGTCTTTCAGATGATTTTTCGTGAAGTTATGGCAATAAACCCACCTGTTGCTTAAGTTTTGCACACCAGTGTATTTTAGTACTGTCATTGTAATATGTTAATATTAAAAAACTAAATTGATGTTTTTATGCTAAGCACTAATATGCAATTGGTTACACCTCATGATTTTTTATTTATTGCACATTCATATTTGTTTGTTGTGTAAATACCTATTCATTCCATTTGTAAATTAATGGAATTCATGAGTGAAATGAAAGGATTAGATTCTGTTTTGGATTTAATAATGTTGGTATTCTATTTCATGGATTCTAGATCTTATTTATACCAACTTTAATGGTACAATGGAAAAATCTCAACTTGAGAACACGAGTGAATTGAGTTTATATTTTAAAGTGCAGTTTTCCATTTATCTTTTGAAATATAAGAGTTGATGGATTCTCATAATTAGAAATGTGTCATATATATATTATTGGAAATCTCTCTCTCTCTATATTTCTCATATCTAAAAGTTGTTAAAAATATTTAGAAAAAATTAATCAACTTTTCTTTACAGAATTCTTTTATTCTGCATGCTTTGTGTAAAAATCATCTTAGGAATATTATAAATATTTTCACAGTAGGCTGATTTTAATATAATTAGTCTTCCTGAGAAAAATAAAAATATAGATATACAGTTTTTAAAAATATTATTAGTGTCATCTGTATTTTTTTTATTTCACTCATATGTAACACAGATTAATGATAGCTTGTGGAAATATATGGAATTATGTTCAATACGGAATAATTATTATGTATGCAAAACTTAATTGTTTTTTATAATGATAATGTAACATAATTAAAAGATTTATTAATTAGTACAATTATTAGCTATTGAAAAGTGATTAATAAAACAGCCTTTTAAATTATGTCCATTTTTTATTTTTTTAGTGTAGTTTAAAATGAAATCTATATGAAATAAATGTTTGTGATTTTTTAGAAGATTGTAATATAATTTGTAGTTATAATTATCAATCAGATAGATGAATTTAGTCTATTCATTGCAACACATGACTTACAGAATTATAAAATTAATATGTAATTCTATATTTGTTATGAAAAAGGTTTCAGTTTGTTTATTCTTTTTTCAAATCAGTGAGCTAATTTCATGTGAATCATAGTTGCACAATAAATGGAAGCAAGTGTTCCCAGCTAATCAGTTCACATACTGCATTGTTGCTACTGTTTGTTTTTTGTGGAAGCTTACTTTTAAAAAGAACATATTTGTCAATGATAATATACATAGGTAAACAAAATGCACTCGATTTAAAAATACTCTTATATGTATATATTTTTTAATTTTGAAAAATCTTAATATTTTAACATCTTTATCCAGTTATAAAATTTTATCTTAATTTTACAAGTAAAACAACAAATACAAATCTAATCAGTTTATTTTGAATTCAATGAAAAACCCATGAATTTAGCCCATTAAGATAACTGATATATTTTTAGATAATAAACTTATTAATTTTGTAGTTTGTATTAGATGAATGGTTATAGGAAAATACTCGCAGTTTGAAATGGACTCATACCATGAAAGCACTTTATTTCATTTCATATTTGAAATCGAATTAAAATCAGCTTTCAAACATGTATTTTCTAATATGAAAAAAAAAAATGAAATTTTTTTCTTGGAATAATTTACTTACCATATTTATTTATAATTTTTTTAACTAGAGGAGGGCATGACTAAGGAAATTCATTTGGGGTCGAGACGGTGTAATAGTAGTACTCCTTTAGTGTGTTCAACCCTCAATGTAATTCCACTGAATGGCCAGTCAATTCAGAGAAAATAGCCTTCAAAATTCATGCTTAGCTTTTATACAATTAAGTTTCAATTTCTGCCAACGATTTTGTAGCCTGGTTGGCAAATCCTCTGCATACTATGCGCAAGGGCAGAGTTCGATTCATCGATCAACTTTTTTTCATTACATTTAAAATTAAATAAATTTATTTATGAAAGGTTTATTAAATATTAAATGATATTTTGTGTAATTATTTTGTATTTTATAAGGTAAAGAAATCAAATTTATTATTTAAAGTATTTATTATTAAAAATATTTAAAACAATTAAAATTATTTTAATAAATTTATTAAATTTTTTTTAAAAAAAAAGACTTATAAAATAATTAATTTAATAATAATATGCTCTATAAATTATTTTATGTTACATATAGTATATTGTTTTCACATTATAAAACTATTTGTAACTAATTTTTATGTATAATATCATTTAACCCTTTAAGCAGTTTGCCCGTACAGTGTACATGCTACCCAAAATTGACCTCATCTGGTTTGCCCGTACGGCGTATGGGCATCGATATTTTCTCCTTTCCTTTTCTGGTTTGCCCACATCTTTCATTATTGAAAGAGACTATTTAGTATTATTATTTTTCAACAGATGGCGTGGCTTGTCCATGTAAATGAAATACTTTTCATCCGGGTTTTTCTATGTAGCGGGAACTTTTCTTTGAAGTTTTTGTTCTACTGTATGCCGTGCTTGTGAAATCTTATGGAAATTATGGATGGAATAGACGACACACACAAAAATACTTTCTTGTTAGATGATGAACTACATTCTGATACAGATATTTCTTCTAATTATTTGGATTATTCCTCAGATGACTCATGCAGTGAGCTCAGCTCAGATGAAGATTTGAGTTCTGCAAGAATTTTTACTGAGGTTGATGTGAAAAATCCACCTGTTCCATGTCCTTGATTTAAATTTTCTGGTATTCTCTCTGTGCACTTACAATCTGATGACACTTCTGATGTTCTACAATTTTATGAAACATTCTTTACTGCATGCAGAATGTACTTGAAAAAAGCAAACATTTAGGGGGTGTTGTGTCCAAAATTGTAAAATAAAAAATGTTGTAAAAGCATTAAAAGTGAAAAAAAAATAAAATAAAAAACTCTTAATATTCTTATTCTATTAAATATGGTACTTAATTATATGCAATAAAAAAATATGCCTTTTTTGGAAGCATTTCTGGTAAAGTAATTGACCGCTTAAAGGGTTAATATTTGTTATATATTTTAAGTATTATTTATTAATATAAAAATATATTTATAAAATTTAATATAAGTATTTTTTTTCTTTATAAATACAATAAAATATCATTTAATATCAAATAAACTTTTCATAAATAAATTTATTTTATTTTAAAAATAATTAAATGAAAAAAAAAGTTGATTGATGCATAGTACGCAGACGATTTGCCAACTAGGCTACGGAATCATTGGCGAAAATTGAAACTTAATTGTACAAAAGCTAAGCATGAATTTTGAAGGCTATTTTCTCCGAATTGAACAGCCATTCGGCGGAATTACATTGAGGGTTGAACATCCTAAAGGAGTACTACTATTACATAGAGTCTCGACCCCCTCAAAATTTTTTTAGTCGTGCCCTCCCCTTGTAAGAATAGATTTACTCGCGTAATTCATTTCCTTAACTTGTGATGGTAAAGTATGTGCTCATAATCAGAAGAAAAAATTGCACCCAGAAAAATACAAGGTATGTAAATAGAAATTAGAAAATTGCTTTATCTTTCTTAGATATGCAAACGATTAAAGTTGTTCGAGTACGTGCGGTGGGCGCTGCCTGTCGGTGATTAAGTGAAACAAGAGTTGGGGTTTTTAGTGTGTGGGAGATCAGACGAGTGCGGAGCTACAGTGCCCATTGAGGTGTTTGGAATACCCATCAAGCAACCGAGAGTGGAAATAAAAGGTGTTTTGTCAACAACCTCGTCTGGTTTTCTGAGAGCATCACATAGGGACCACTCTCCAACAAACGTATTAGCTGCTTTGGAATCAACATCTACAAACACACGACTTATCATGCCACTAAAACCCCTTTAAAAAGTTATCACAAAGTGCATAATTTTGATTCTAATTAGTGCATCTGGGTTTAATTTATTATTTTGAAGTCCCTAGTACTCAGAAAGGGGAGAACTAAAAAATTAATAACTATGAAGTGAGAAAGGGTAGAAGACCTTGAACAAAACGATTCTTAGTTTCTATGGAAATGGATGTCTGCAAAACATTAAGATCTAAGTCTACAATGGCACATGAAGTAAATGACATCTCTCTAACGTAATTATATGTCAGGGGGTTAAAATGTCTTTCAAGAAGAAAATGGCAGCCATTTGAATAGACGTAGGCTTCTATGACAAGTGGCATTGTAGAACTGCATGAAAGCAGATGATCAGTCCAAAAAATTGTGTGCCATATTGGTAACACAGATATTATAGTTTTAGGCTGTTAGCAGAAAAATTAAGTACACACAAGCGTGCATTATTCACTTACAACTAGGCTATGAAAAAGCTACACAAACTTCAAGTAGAGAAAGTTGACTTGTCTGGAAAGTGAGACACACAACTACAATTCTGAACATTATCTAAACCAGTGATTCTCAACCTTTTTTTTACTGGGGTACATTTTTAATCATTTCAAAATTTGGCGGTACACTAATAAAATAAATATAAAGAATTTTACTCATCTGTAATACACTATGCAAAATAATAATTTTCAATGTTAAATAACATTGACCAAAACAACAAAATGTTTATTGAGTTATTAATTACAATTAAATTATAAGAATACATTTAATGTGAAATTGGGAGTTTGATAATTTCATTTATATGGGTCGTAAAAATAATAATGCTTCTCTCTCATTTCAACATCTACATTTAAAAGTCTTGATCTTTTCATTTTTATATTTGTCAATGCTGAAAATCCAAATTCATGCAAATAAGATGTAGGAAACTGTAACAATATTTTTAAAACTTTTTTTGGCTATTATGAGATAATCGCCTCTTATTTTAATCCAAAATGAATTGACTCTTCTGAACGTTTTGAAATTAAATCTCTATTACAAAGCACAGCATTGGTTTTTCCTCTTCATTCTAAGTTAATTTATATCACAAATGGATAAAGAACCTAATGAACTTTTGATATATCCATCTATCTACGAAAAAATAAGTTAAATGTACCACAAATACTCTTAGTTTATTTCTAACAAACGGCCGAATGATTCCGTTCCGGATTTTATTTTTTTCATAGAGCATAAATAATTAAAAAAAAATATTCGCCGGCACAGTGGTTGAGAATTACTGATCTAAACAGTGTTGCATGCTTCTGGATTGTTTTCACTAGAAACTGCAAATGGTGCCATAAAAGAACACCAATGGGTCATTTTTTTGTGATGAATCTCGCATTTGTCATAGAGAGCATAACCAAGCTCGTGTTTTCAGAATCACAATGGATCATTTGTCATTCAGATAGTGGGATATAATGATATTGGGGTAATTTCATATATGTTGGTCTTCATCAGAGCCACTTTGACAGCCTTAAGGTAAGTAATTGAAGTCCTTCAACTATTGGCTATTGCTTCTGTGAATGTACACATCCAGCATTGTCTTCTATTTCAAAAAGACAATGCTAGTGTTCATTCCACTGCCATCTTAAGAGCTTGCAGTATAGTTAGATTTATTAAAAATGGGATGCTCCCTACCGCACAATTTGTATAAGCTAAAATTCAATTTGCATAAGATGAGCCAAGACACTAAAGAGCATCTTTGACTCCATGCCATGATTAATGGGAGCCCATTTTATTGGAAGTTGTAATGTTTTATTTTGATCAATAAATTTTGTCACCCATGTTCTTTTAATAATTTTTTGTTGGTGAATACTAACTTTCAAATTTCAATCCGACTATTCCTATTAGGTGCAACTTTTTTTTATGAGTAGGATGCAAAATGGCAAAGTAATCATGTCATTATGTTTCTCTCCTACTACAAGCCTCGAAGTAGCGTAATTTAACAATATAGTAACTTTACTTAAATTTCTCATTTTTTAAAATAAATTGTACATTTTCTTTCACACATTCTATTACTCATGGCATGTTTTAAGAGATTTTTTCTTTCCTCATAAAACCTGCAAATTCAATTATTCATGCAATTCTCAACAGCATAGGATATATTCAAGGCCAAACTTGCAATGCAAAATTGTGGAGCTATATACTAGTTTATAATTTTTTTCCATCCACTTCATATAGTATTTGAAATGTGAATTGTTTGCTAAGTATTTAATCTTCTCACAGCCTTCTAGAATAATTGATTTGTATGAAACTTAGAGCATAGGCTATTTAAACAAAATGAGAGAATTCCTTTAAAATATTTCCTAATGTAACAAAGAAATAATTGTTAGAATTTATTTTATTTCCAAGAAAAGATATAAGATATAAAATAGAGTTCCAATGTTCTTATTGTGAAATAAATCATGTTAAATAATTTTTAAAAATTTAATTCAGAATCGAAACAAGCACTGGTGCGAGCAAAACTTTTTGAATTATAAAGGACTGCAAAGAGCTACGGAAATACGATTGCAACTATCTAAACTTTTGAAGAAATTCAAAGTCCCAGATGCTGCAAATAAAGGTAAATATTTTAAAATTTAAAAAATATATATAGCCTTTTTTTCTTAATAATAAACCTAACAATAAGAAAATTAATTTTTCTTCCCAAGTTAAACGATTACTATACATATATATCTTAAATTTTAGATTATTCAATATTATTGTGACATTTATACAATAAAATACTACTATTAGAGATAATTTATATTAACTTCAATAGTTTAAAGGAAATCAGTAAAGAAACAGGCTCTCTAAAACTTGGTATTTATAATTTTAAAAATATATATTGTACATTTCATTTAAATGATCGAAACTTTCCTGAAGGATTTAGGGTGATATGAAATATCATAATTTGAATTTTAAATTCAATGAAAGGTTCTCTATATATAGAGGGACATAATAAATTAATTCTCAAAATTATTTTATAATGTGCTATTTAGCATTGAAAAAGTTAAGACTACATTTTAAAATTTCAATTTCTCGGATCAACACCTATGTATTATGTTATTCAAAAATAATAGATTAATTTAATGTTTTTCCATAAAATTAGAGGATCGAGATTCCTTAAGAAAATGTATTGTGTCTGCATTTTTTGCCAATGCTGCATATCTTCATTATACTGGTGTGTATAAAACTGTCCGAGGTGAGCACACTCTTCATATACATCCAGAATCTGTGGTTTCATTTTGCAAACAACCCAAATGGTGAGTATAATCAGCATAGATTTTTGTCCTTCACACTTTTGCATTAATTAGTTAATATCCTAAACACGAGTATATTTTTATGTAATTTATTCTTTTAATTTAGCAATTCCAATGGCAATAAAAATTTTACCATAACTTAATTGATCAGTTTCTAAAAAAATAATTTTAATTTGATAAGTTACTGACATTTTTTAATACACCTTCAGTTCTTAAGAATCCTAATGTATGTTAATTACTTCAATCTCATCCAAGGAGTAATATATTTTAATAATTCAATGGAACAACCATTTATTTTTAATTAAATGTTTCGAGCCCTCTTAACATATAATTTTAAAAGTACAATGTTCCTGAATTTGTTATATTTTTCTTTTTTTAGGGTTATATTCAATGAAGTTTTACATACAACAAAAGAATATATGAGAGATATAACTGTCATTGAACCACATTGGCTTTATGAATATGCTCCTCATTATTATCAATATGGAACAGTACGTACTCAAGTTTTTTTTTTTTATATAATTAAAAGGCTAATAAATTATATGTTAATATTTCTAAAAAAAATCAGAATAAAAGTTAATTTTTTTTATATATACAGACTCGATGTATAATTTCAATTTAATTAAGATCTATTATAGGAAAACTAAACATAATGAATACTAAATTATTGACAACTAGTTATTTTTTTGGTTGAAATTATACAGCAAGTTACTTATTTCAATATTTATCTGAATGCATATTGATAAATTTCTTATAAATGAGTGAACATTTAATTTAATTTGATGTATGTGTAATTGATTTTTTTTTATGTTTAGAATCGTGAAGTTGGGATGCAGTAAAATCAACAGTAAAGAATTGAATATTTGTATATATGCCTGAGAACTTTATTTATAAAAAATACATACACAAAACTGAACTGTACAATTTTTGTTGAAAAAACATTCACTATGTACAATTTTGAAAAAAATAAATAACCTGTATGTCTTACCTACCATACTTTAACATGTACACTTGTCTTTTTCTTGAAGCCATTCAGAAATACCTATAAAATACCAATATAAATGAATAAATAATTAACGTAACACATATGGGGAAAGGGAGAAAAAATATACATACATCTAAAAGCTTCAAGTTTCAGAATCGCTAATTGGAGAAAGCTATATATGCAGGTTGTTCAGGAAGGCTCTGAATTCTTGGGACAACTACACTGTTATTAGATTTGTCCACATTCACTTGTTCACATAAAGGTTCAAAGTATCTCGACATTTTTTCCAACAGAACATCTTCTATTTCTTTAGGATCTTCATCTTTCTCAATTGCTTTAGGGTTTTCATTTTTCTCGACTGTTTTAGAGCTTAATGAATAAAAATATATAGAAACAATATAAATATTAACATTGTATGGACTAAAAGAAATATTCTTTTGTCGATATTCAAAAAGCTAATTATCCATGAAATAAAATTTTTAAATGAATGATTTATGTTAAAATATACCCCACAATAAATTATTTTTCAAAAACCGACTCTCAGTAGCTTATATCGATATATGTACATATGTTTACAAACACCACTAAATTTAATTTCTTAAAATATTTCATAATTTTTTTTATACTATTTTCAATGATAAATTATAAATCTTTATTGAAACACTTTTTGAATTTCATTACATAATTCGACTCAATGGTTTTAAAAAAAATTCTAAGTTTGAACAACACATTTCAAAATAAATTACACTGAGGGGAAAAGCCCAAACTTTATTTTATACCACTGACAATTAGTAACAGTTTTTATAGTTTTTTTTTCCAGAAATTTACTACTTTTTTACAAAGGAGATTTTATTCCTGGTTTTTAAGGTATAAGATGAAAAAAATTATACTATTAGCACACAAGATGCATCAAAATCCACATTTCTATTCCAGAGAAAATTCCCTCCTTCGAAATTTCTGAATTGATGGTGAGAAGTCAAATAATTCATGATCTATGGCATGTTGACAAAGATATTAATTAATAACAAATTATAGTGTTCAATGAAAATTATTAACGTTTTGTGCATAAAAATTTATACATACACATTCTTTCTTTCTTTTGATGGAGGATGTGGAAAAGCACAAGTATCTCCTTTTTTGCAATTTCCTTGTATGAACTGGGGACAAACCAGTATATGTGCTTTTTTACACTGAAAAAAATATGAACAATTAATATTTTGTTACAATAAAAATATTAAAATTTCCATCTAATGAAATTCAATGCTTTTCTCTTTTTTTAGATGGCATAGAGTAGTAATATATATTAAGATTCTGATTATATACATGACAACCAACCTTATTTTTGAAATAATTTTTCCAATTCCAAATGAAAATTACTTTATTCTGTATGCTATGTTTTGATGATTATATTTTTGTTAACTTTTCATACTTCCCTTGATATTACATTTTAAAAATTAGAAACACTGTTCTAGAAGGGGAAAAGAAGTTAATAGAATGTTTATTTTGTTAACATAATTAGAAGACTTTCAGTTCTGACAGAGTAAATTTTAAACAATAAGAGATTTGTTATATACTTATAAACTAAAATTCTGCCACTTTAAAAACCATACTTTTTCATTGGCTAAATGTAAATTTTGCCAACGTTAGACTTTTGTGTTTTAGTGATACCAAATGAACATCAATGAGGTATAACGTGTTCTTCCATCTTATAAACATACACTCATCTATTTCAATAATTAAATCATGTCCTATACCCCCCTCCCAATGTTCTATTAAATAAGAGAAAAAATATAAATAATTTATTTAAATAATTCTCCCAATTCACAGCTTAATTAAGGTTAATAAATAACTGCTTCTCTCTACTTAATCAACATTTTTTGCTCAAATCATAAATGAATCTTAAAAACATTCAAATTCAAGATAATCTCAATATTCCCTCCATGTATACTCATTTCGTTACAACAGGTAAAAAGATTACATCTCCATCAAATTGACTCTTCAAAGCATAATTTCATTATTACTCGTAAATTACATCAGTAGGCAATAGGCCCTCTTGGAAAAAACATGACTTGTTCTTCTCTTATAGGCAAGTCCCATATTTGAATTATGCTAAGTCAACAGGAAATTATTGCAAAGTCAATGACTGCAATTGGAACAATATTTGGCTATTTATTACTAGGCCCATGTCACAGAAAGGTACCAAGAAACCCCACTCCTTCACAATAAAGACACTCACCTCTTTTCCTTCAGGACAATAACCTTGAACAAAAGCTTTGCATAACTTAGCATCAGGAGCTAATGTTTCATGCCTATAAGGACAGTCAGTTTTTGTACATGATCCTAGAAGGAAGAAGGAGCATATTGCCATCTTCCCAGGACATATTTCATGTGAAAATGGACAATTTTCTGTTTTACAAGTGCCACGAAGAAACCTATAAAGAAAAAAATCAAGGATGAATTAAAAAATATAAAAATTTTGCTATATTTACATCAAATTGTTTTAACAAAAAACTATATAATAGTAAAATTAAAATAACAAAAGGAATAAGAAAGGAAATAAAAAATAGTTATGAAGAATGGGTTTTGTTAAAAAATTTGGTAATCAAAATGGAATAAATTCTCTAAATTGAATGGGAAGTGATCTTGCCAAAATAGATAAAATTTCAAAAATAATAATATAAACTAAAAACTTGTATAAATTAATCAAGTTTAAGCACCTTAAATTATTTTCATAAAATATCTGCTATATGAATTTTATCAATAATATTTTCCGCGTTGGAACCCAATTTAAAAAATAAAATCTAAAATTAGTACCTTGTACAAACTGCAATTTTTTTAGGATCATGAACAAAAGGACACTTCACACCTTTATTACATCGTCCAAATCTATTATAGAACATACAATATCTATTTGTTTTTGAAGCCTTTTTTGATGCAGTAAGAACTCTGTTAATACTGCGATTCAATACACGACTGAAAAGTAAGAAAATCAATTATAACAATAGACTATTTTATCTAACAATTTAAAAAAATTAGCTTAAAACAAATATAGCATTGACCATTTAAAGGTTTTAATAGATGGTTAAATAAAAAAATTGTAAGATTTACATAAAAAATTCCATTTTAGGAATAGTGATACTGGTATTATAATTTGCATTCTACTAAATCTCAATATAGATAATTAATGCATTTTGCAATTTAATGAAATATGAATCTTACTAGCTGTATAAGCTATTTATATATAATGGATGATGTAGATCTTAAATAAATTCAATATATTATATAGAGATGATTTCTGAGAATAAAACATTAACTGATCCATAAAAATAAAAATTGACACAAAACACAGAACTTATAGTAAAAGAAAGGCAAACACACACATTACAATTTTTATATTTATACTTGAATATATTTTTCCAAAACCAATAGCTTTCTGCATGAGAAATTGAAAATATTTTTATTTATTTAACTAGCAAAAACACATCAAATATATTTCTTTCAAATTGTTGGTTACAATATATTGCAATACATTGAATCAGAAGATTCAGAAAAATCTCAATCTGTTTTAATAAAGAATTAAAATATATCTTTTTTAAAATCATATATCCTTTTTTTATACTAAAATAATGGACATGTGAAGTATAAAGATTTTGATGTACAAGGCTGTAACTATACATGGATTAAAATACAATTTTTAATCACACCTAAAAACTCTGTTGCCTTAAAAACTATTTTCTAAAATTTTACTGAAATATTAGCTTTAGCAATTAACAGTAAAAGTTAAACTTTCAGGCTTATTTTATTCAACAAAAATATGTTCAAATGAGATATGAACTGTGACCAAAGTATTTAAAAAGTCGACTTTTAAACTGATTACTGCAATGAACAATTTCCTCAATATACTTTGAAATATTTCATTATTTGAACTATCAGATATATTACAGGAACGTTGTCAAATATAGAATTAATTAAAGTTATGATAATAGTCATTTGATTACTTTGGAATATTTTAATTTAAAAACAAAGGAATAATTATGATCATTAAGTTTACATGATTATGAATTATAATTTTTTTTTTCAAATTATTACAGAAAAAAAAAACAGAATTTTTATATGCTTTATTCATCATTTGTTCACATTATTTTTTATGTCTTAAAAGGAGCAAAATTGAAACTATTTAAGGAAAGACTTTTTACTCTGTTGCTTACCTTGCTAATGATTTAGAAATAGGAACAGTCAATTTACTCTTAGAGGGAGTTTTCAAGGATATTTTTTGATACTTAGTATTTCTTTTGTAAGCCTTTGGACTTCGAAAAGAACCTGAATAAACTATTTAATATAGCATTAATTTCACAATCATCAATACAATAAAAATTCATTAAAATAAAATCATAGAATGGTCAAATTTTCTTTAATAAAAGAAATTCACATTACAATTTTTTTAAAAAACATGATTGCAAAAAAATTGAGATTTAGCACTAGAAAATTCAAGTGAAGTTTGATTCTACAATATAATGATAAAACATGATCCTCCAACAATAAGAGTTATCATCTGCACATATGAAGACTAGGTATAAAGCTAAATAAAATATATTTCTAAAATTAACTGAATGCAATGATATGTAAATAGCTGAAACATTTCAATTTAAGGAATATTAATTCAGTTTTACTAAACTATTAGCTTTCAAAACATTTATATGTGTTTACCAGATATTTAATATAGTAAAAACATTTGAAAATTTAAACAAAAAGTATTACATTTTTACTCTTAATAAAATTATACTCGGCACAAAACCTTATCTTTTTAAAAATCAAGCTTTGAAAGTTAAGTTTAAATATAGGAACAAAGAAAATTTCATGCAAAACATTCTATGAAAATACTTGTGTTTTTATTGTGGTTTGAAATATACTTTAATCTATGTTACTTTTGATAGGTCTAAATTTCAATATCCTTTACATAGAACAAAAACTTTTGATCAGTTTTAAACATTTCAGTTTTATAACACAAATGAAATAATTATCAGCAAAATGGGTACTAACATATTATACCACAGACCAAATGCTGCAATATGCAGCCAAATGTGGAAAGCCATTCACACATAGGTTAAAAAATAGCAAGACAGCATTTGCAAACTCTTTTTAATTTAGCAATGCCATTTTATTTAGCGAGATTAGTTGATGGTGCAATACCCACCACTGCTTAACCACCCCCTGTTACCCACAAAATGTGCTGGTAACACTTAAAATAAACAAAAACTGTGAATAAAAAAAAATTAAATTCTTACTTTTATCTTTAGAAGCAAGATATCGTCTTCTGCAACTTTTTTGAACAAAATATGATGGATTGCGTACACCAGTTTTGTATTTGGAGAAATGTCTGCATATAAAAATAAAAATTAATTTTCAAAATATTAGTTATGCTTCATGAAAAATTTTCAAATGATTCTTTCTCTTACCTTTTATTCTTTCGGTGGTAAGGAGATGTTGACATTTTTCTTTGGAAACTAGCATTTAATCGATTACCTAAATAAAATTGTATCACAGAATTTACCAAAATTTTTTACAGAAAATGCAAAATTTGCTTTATGTTCATAACAAAATAAAGAAGGAAAAATTTTAAAAAAATTTTTAAATTTTTTAAAGAAATTAAGAACAAGAAATCAGATAAATTGATTACTATAATTATTCATTGAAATAGATATAAATTTAAAAAAATGTTTAGAAAAAATATAGTCTAGATAGCCAAAATCTGTAATAAAATATACATTAAATTTCCAACAATTATTAAAAAGTCAGCTGAGTGGCATAGTTGATTTGTTGCTGGCCCAAGTTGGCAGATTTTCATGATGCAGAAAACCAACAGCATTCATGTCGTATGATTATTTGGCATGTTAAATATCCCTAAAGTGCTTGATTGGCTTGGGTGCTCTTGGAAAAATTAAAATTCCAAGAACCATTTCGCATTGCCAGAGCACTGATGCCTCCCTCTGGGGAGGAAATTGGGCATCAAAATTACATTGTATAGCGACTGGTATTCCATTTATAAGGTGCCACACTTAAAAGTGATACCAACTCCCAGGGAATGTCCTATGTCTGCAATGGTAAACACTAATTTGCAGCCCCATTGGAAATAAAAAATATTACTAAAGGCCTTTATTCATAATTGCAACATTTCTTACCATTTTTTAAAAATAATTTTTATTATGCATTATATTAACATAAAATAAACTGGAAATAAATTCAAAAGTTAGATTAAAGTGAAGTATAAAGGGTTGGTTCGCAATTTTGGCAACTATTGAAATAGATCAAACTATAAGAAATTTTTTTAGAGTAAAATTCATCAAATTAAAAAGAAAAAACACATAAAACTTTATGTACATTCTCTTTACTTTACTTTAACCTGAAAAAAGCTCTACATATATTTCAATAAAAAGTCTCAAATATTTTTCTAAACAATATAATATTTCACTAGCTTTGATTCTCTCTAAGGCTAGGAAACATTGCTTCTCATTCAAGACAACAAATGATTGGAGTTTTTGCTTGTATCTAACTGGTAATGATGAATTGGGAGAAGAAAACACAGAAAGGATCAATTTGTCATATACCGTCAATGAATGCAAATCTTTGTTCCTGCAAATACTAGATTGCTTATTTATAATAGCTGTATCGATTGATTGAATATTAACGTCGCACTATTCAGCTACACGAGGGCTTTTGGCGATGGACCACGTAATTTTGAACCATGGTCAAGTGACGTGGACGACTCCTGAGCTGGCACCCCCCTCTCCTAACTACCACACCAACGGGATGTTTGAGCTCTTAATAGATTTAATGTGCATCGCTCCCCCACACGGTGGGTCTTTAGTGGTACTGGGCTCGAATTTGTGACAAGGCAAGTCACGGTCCGATACCTATAGCACTCGGCTATTGCAGCCTTTATAATAGCTGTAAATCTTTCAACAAATATATAACTTTAAAAAGTATCCACAATTTTTTTTTTGTGAATACAACATAATGTACAATTGATTTATAACAAATTTGAGGAGAAAGTTCTCACAAATCCTAATAGTAAATAAAGTGGAGAGAAAATCATTTGATGTATCACTTTTAATTATTGAGTTGATAAGAGAGGAGGATGAAAAAGTGAACTTTGTCTTTAGTGATGCTGGCAGACAGTACAAATGTGAGAAAAATCCTCATGAGCAAGATCTTTTATATCAGCAACTCTTAATAAGTTCCAAGTTAATTTAGGAAGTAAAACCAACATTGAATTTATCACAAAAACATTTAAATGAATGTTCTCAATTTCAATTCATCATAACCAAGATATTTTCTTATAAGAGTTTTGTCAAAAAACTAATATATTCTCTGCTCACAATTCATTAGTTTTACACGAATATACAATACAATTATAACATTAACACCTACTTGAGGAGGAAAAAAAAAGAGTATTCTTAGTAGCATAGTATTTCAGCAAATAAAATTAGTTTACATATTATACTGTCAATCAATTTAATCAAATCAAGACCTTGCCATATGCCACAATATACAGTGGAAACCAATTCTAAGCATGTTCCAACCGAGAAATAATAAAGATGACATTTTTTGAATTTGCAAAGTCTTTTCACTAAGAGATATTAGTTGACAATATAATACATAAGGACTAAAATTAAAATAAATTCACAAAGAACTAGTAAACATTTAATTTAAAAAAAAAAAAGAAAAAAAAAGGAACAATTATTACAATAACATTTTAAAGCATTTAGGATAAAAAATTAATCTTTAATAAAAGCTTCCCGTATAATTTCAAGACACTATTTTTAAAATTCTAAATTTTTTTTTTATAAAAATTTAATTAAAGCACAATATTAAAATCTATATAATTACCTTTATAAAATTTTGAGGATACAAATTTCTTTAATGCAGTTTGTCTTTGCCATGAATGCTTATTTAAAATAGAATACTTTGTTTTTATCATTTTCACAGCCTTATATTGAGCAGATTGTGCATTCCTGTTTACAATAGCATTTTTACTTTTATAAATTCTCTTTGTGAGTACATGCTTTCTTGGAGAAAGGATAAGCTCATCATTGTTAACAGATTTATTCTTTTCAGCAGCAAGTTCCAAAAGTAAATCTAAATCCATACTAATATTATGAAAGTCGGATAATTTATTCGAGTTTATGATTGCTCCTTTTGAAATTTTGTTCACAGAACTAGAAGTTTTGTTAACAACTTTATACTTTGAAGATTGAGAATGAGTTTTTTTGGGAGTAAGGTAAATTGCAGATTTTTTCAAACTAGACCTTACTGCACCACTTTTCAATCTTGAAAGTGATATGTTTTTATTAATTCCTCCATAGTTTGGCTTTGTAGGTGTACATACTTTTTTAATCACAGAAGTGTTCCCACTGTAATTAAGAATTCTACTTGCATTTGGATAAGAAGAAACAACTGAAAGTTTTTTCTTTTTTAAAGCACTATTTTTGTTTATACAAGATTCAGGCACGATATCAGACTTGTTTACTACTTTATATTTTGAATTTAACTTGCTTGTTTCTGCAATTGGTGTACTTGTATTTACTTTTAACTTTGTACTGGTCCATTTTCTGTTTGAATTACTTAACTTATTAAATTTTGAAGTATTTTTCAAACTTTTAAGTACTGGCTTTCCAGAAGTTGCAATTTGAACACAAGGAGACTTTTTATTTATAATTTTATACTTAGAAGAAATCAATTTAGTTCTATTTCCTACTTTTTTAATACTATTGTTATGCTTTTTAATTAATTTTGTTTTAACAGGCGTTTTAAGATGAGTATTACCATGCAAAGGTTTTGAACTTTTTTTTATATTGTTAACAGAATTTAAAGACATTTTAAGATCTGGTTTACTCAAAGCCTCAACTGATTTATTTTCCACAATAGGTTTAGGCTTCATAGATGGATTACTAGTAGAATCAGATAAATTTATTTTACAACTTTCATTTATATTCTTATTCAAAGACAAATTTGAATTTGCTGATAATTTTAAAGCAACGGAAACACTTTTAGATATATTTGCCTCGCCATTTAACAAGATGTCCATATTTGCATGCAATATGTTGACATTAGAGTTTTTTTTAAAAGGACTTGTCTTTTTATATACTTTATGTTCATGCTGAACAGATATTTTGGCATTTGACTGAAAGTTAAGTTGATTTTTAGTAGATGAATTAATCATTACATAATCAGCCTTTTTAGAAGGCAAAATATTTTTTGATTTTTGTTTCAACTGTTCAGTTAAAATTTTGATTTCATCAACTAATGCCTGAGAAGTTAGAACAGGAGGATTGCATTTAAAAATAGGATTAGGTTTTTTTTGTAAGTCAACATTATTCTTTTTAGTTAACATATTATTTTGTAAACTTGTTTTTATGTTGTTGACTGGTTTACTAGTGTATTTATTTGACATCCCTGAATTGTAATTATACGGATATCTTTTGAGCCGATTTTGCAAAACAGTGCTTTCATGGAAAGTTGCTTTTGATTTAATATCTGAAACTTTTTGTTTTTTAAGAATTGTATTGCATCCAATAAATCTTTTATGCATTGTGTTTGTTAAAGCTACGTTTAGACATTTAGTTGGTTTATTACTGCTAACATAATTTGTTGGAACTGTCAGAAAATTCTGAGTAGAGATTCTTGCGTTCCTTGTCACAGTACCATTTAAATCAGGCACACTTGCTTTCGCGGAAGCATTTTTCATTAGCATTTTCTTTTCATGATTTTCTAACAAATCTGAAAAAAAAATGCAATATTAATATCTGTAAGATAACATTAACAATGTACATTAAATATTCATTTTTACATATAGAAAAATGTTGATATAAAACAAAATACATTTTGAAATACAAATATTCATTCAAAGATGCAAAAAACATTTTAAAAATGAAATAGGTTTAATAAGATGATTTACCTATTCGAAAACATCACCTCAGTCTAGCATCAAAGTAACACTACCCAAGTTATTTATATGGTGTGTATTTTGGCGACTTATGTGCTTAATTTGGAACAAAAGATTTTTGTGGAAAGTAGAGCGATTTGCATGGCGTAAATTTGGTTGGGGTGATGTTAATACATAAGTACCAAAATTAATTATATTATCTTATAAAACAAGATTCTTCCATTCTTATTCAAACATATGTGCCATTAAAATTCCAGAGTAAACAGAAGTAAATATACAAGGCTATCTTCTCAAACTGCAGAGTACAAAAACATGTCAGAAGTATCAAAAGATGAGAAATAATTCTAGGAATCTATTTTAACCACAAATTCCATAATTGCAATTAGGATTGGAGGTGTAGCTACTGTCGTTTCAAGCTACAGGGGCCCTGGACATGCAAAAGCAAAAAGTTGGAAATTATTGGAAAAGTTTGAAAAGTTATATCAATGGTCTTATTAAAATAATTCATTTTTACATTAATAAAATTGTCTGTTGCTGGCTTCAAATAGTTAAAATTTTATTCCATGTGAATTCTACATCTCAGTTCCCACAATTTGAAACCTTTGTTCTTACTTATGTCCCCTGATCCACAGTAACATCAGAACAAGGCCCACGAAATTCATCATGGCAAGGGGCTAGATTTTTACGTGTTGCTAGCTTTAAGCTTTGAGCACCGTACAGGTGACAATACGATTTTGCTCGGTTCCACCCCAATTTTGAGGGAGAACATCCTGGTTTGGTCAGGGACCTCCCACCTCTTTTCCTCTTCCACCAAGCTGATGAGAGGACTTGTGGCTTGATGGCTATTTAGAGCAACCCCATGCCACAAAGGCTCTATACATTTACAAACATACATGCCTTTTCCGAGATTCAAACCCAGGCCTTACAGCACAGCAGTCAGCATCCCTAACCACTACTCAAAATAATGAGAAGACAAGGAGTGGTATAGACTTGGAAAGGCTTCTAAAAAATTACTATTCAAAACAGCTCATCAGAAAGATCATTTGAAGTAAAATACAGGTAACATTAAGAATGGGAAAAATTTATTGAAAATGTTATTAGCTTGTAACTGACAACATCCTTTGGTCTGTTGATTGATTAATTGTAGTTAAATGTTGCACTTCGAAGCTACAAGAAGGCTTGACCCTTATCGGGAGTTTGTCCAGAAGTAGTCCAATGAAAGATAATAGATTTCCTTTGCCTTGGTTTCTTTTAATTTATGTAACCTTCAACAGACTGAACATGCATTCATGGTCAGAAAGGGTTCGAAAACTGTTTCACCTTCCAAGGAACGATGGGATCATAAGCACCAAAAGTCTTTTGTCACCCTCCCAGTTGATATTTAATTGCCTCATATAACATCTACCCTGTGGTGCACATTTTATCCAAAATACGCTTTTCGCAAGAAGTCATTCTACACCCTCATGATACTAGATATTAAAGTTCGTTCCATTTCACTCTGATAATTCCATAGATTAAGTTGCCATTCTTTGTACAGTAAACTGTACAAAATATGAGCGAAAATAGGAGATCACATACCGTACAAGTACTTTTAAACGTTAAATTAAGAAAAATGAAAATATTACATAGAAATTTCCAGAAATTTCACATCTTTTTCCTACAGTCAACAAGTCCGAATTATTTAAACTAATAATGATGATATTTGTTTTTGAAGTTATACTTCTTTTGGGGCATTAGAGAAATAGGATGAGGGTAAATTTTTACGATGCGTGCGCACACCATCACGGATGCAAAAACGCTTTGTCTAGAAATATACAGAACGGGACAGATCCTTCCCGCCTATGAAATCCTCAAAAAAGCATTTCTCTTCACTTCCCTGAAGAAGAGAACCCGGGACCCCTCGATCTGCAGTCGAATGCTCTACCACTGAGCTATACCCAAGCGTCAGCTAACCTTTGCTTTTGTGTTCCATAGGAACAGATACGAAAATGCTTTGATTAGAAATATGCAGAACGGGACAGATCATTCCCGCCTTCGAAATTCTCAAATAAACAATATTTCTCCTCACTTCCCTGAAGAAGGGGGCACCCAGGTTTGTACTGGAGAAATAGATAATATTTATACAGTAAAAAGGGAGTTATGTTCCAAGTTCTTTTAAGCCATGCAATATGAAATTAACATGCTTTAAAACTGTATGCATTTATCAAGAATCTTAAGAGTTTATACATGTTTCATTAAAATATGAAAAATGCAAACATATTGCCTCAAAATAGGATAATAAAATTATATTTGAAATAATATTAAGTTATTCATGTCTACCTAGTATATAATACATTTATTACCATAGAGCAGGGGTACTCAACCTTTTTTTCTGCTGGGCCGCATACACATGTCAGCTATTTCACGCGGGCCGCAACATGAGGTTAAACGGAGCAAGGAAAAATGCTTTAAGACCAAGATAGCATTGGAAATTTAAAATGTGAAAAATTGATCAAAATATTATATAACTCCCGTTTTGCTTTTCTTTAATTATTATTTTTTATATTTTTTATTTTTGTCACTAACAGCATTAGATGCATTTAAGAAACAATCCATTACAATTTCTGCATCAGTAAACGGTTTCATATGATTACCAATAATATAACAAATTTTATAGGATGTCTTTATTACAGCTGTTGCATTACCACTCACAAAAATTTTGCTGCTGTTGCAAAGATTATTCAAGAAAGCCTAGTTATCACCTCTTGAAAGATCTTCAAGGAAAAGTGTCATTAAATGATTCTTTTTTTTTCATTGGTATTTTTTTTAAAACAGCACTTTTGTGACAAATCAAACAATTACTTATTCCATGTTTGTTTTTCACTACAAAATAGTCAACGTCCCAGGCGTCTTGTAATGATATATTTTCTTTGAATAATTTTTGCTTGCAAGATATGAAAGATAGTTAAAAATAAGTTTCCCCCCATAAAATCGTTGTTGCTCCACTGTTGTCTGTTATCAATAACTGTAACTGTTCCAAATGGAAAAAGATTATCAATTCATACCCATACAACACTGACAACAAAAAGCAAAATTGATATATTTGATTCCTTGACAAAGAATTTTCCACCAAATTTTTAATACGATGTTCTTAAATAAGTGAATTTTTCAGAGCAATGGGCCATGACTGGGCCATTTAAAAAGGCTCGGTGGGCTGCATGCGGCCCTCAGGTTGAATATCGCTGCTGTAGAGATTAGTAGAAATCGCTATTTTTATTGTAAAGACCCATCATACTAGCTATGCTGAAGCTGAACAAAGGCTCTCACCCTGTTATTAAGTTTTGAGAAGCTGAACTGCTTTCAGAAATGTAATGCAATTTCAACTTATTTTTAATCAGAGAAACTCTTAATTTATATAATATTTGTAGTTCTATAATATTTGTTTTACAATGTTAAAACTAGCATGCCAGCCATTTCTTATCCTTTCAGTCGCAACTTCAACAGCTGAAAAAAGTTTGCTAAAACTACAAATTATTAGATTTTCATAAGTCAAGATTGGTTATTGCACTTTGCAATACTGTCAATAGAAACAGATAAACTTGAAAAACTGAAATTCTTTTTTGTTATGGATATTATTATTATTATTATAAGAGCGTTTGCTGAAAAAAAAGCAAGAAATGTACCCGTTAAAACCTAAACTAATTCTTAAGTATTATAACTTACAAATACTTACCTTTATGTATATTTCTTGCAATATTCATTTTCAAATAAGTTTTATTTTTGCCATTATATTTATTTTTTAAAATCGGGTCTCATTCAGAACTAGCTACACCAGCTATTAGGACAGTTAAAACTGAATTATTAATAGTTGGCCTTCTCCTGTAATGCCATTTATACAGCAGAGAAAGATACAAAAATTTAAAAAGCAGTATTTTTAAAAATTTAACAAAAATATTTTTCACTTGCTACTTTGAATCGAACTGGAATCTGACTTTTGAGAAACCCTATGACATAGAAAAATGCAATCCATGTGTTACAAACTGATTCATCTTTTATTAATTTTATTCAATACAAAAACATTTAACTTTACTCGGCAAAAAATCGAAGGCCGTAATTTTAATCAATAGGCATTCAAAAGTTTTAAGGCCAATCTTTTATTCTCACAGATATAACAATTTAAAGAGTTACATACATTTACAGTTTGATTAGTACAAAATGATCTCTTTAAACATAGTATATGTATTTATCCACTGATGGAAATGAAATGCAAAAACTAAGCATTGAACAAGTTGTTTGATCAAATCTGGCTTACTCTGAAATATTTTGATTTTAGTTGAGAATTTAAGTTCAAGTACCTCAAATTGTTTAGTACATTATAAATCAATAGTTGCAGACTTGAACAAATTATATTGTTATAACATTAATACACTGTCTGCATGCACAAATTAATGCTGTAACAATAAAATGCTTTTCTAGGAAATACTAAAAGTTTTTACTTATGTAATATAAAGGTAAAAGAAATCTAATTTTGAAGAACAAGTCATTTGGAAATAATAAGTAGAATTTTTTTTTTTTTTTTTTTTTTGGTTCTGAAGACAACGAATTAGCATGTAAAGACTTTGTATTATTTTGATGGATAGAAACAAGAATATCTATAAATCAAGTAATATTTCATTTAAAAACATTAATACTCACTTGTATAAAATTTCAATTCATGCTGAAGAACTGCCTTCTCAGCGTCTTTTATCTTCATTGTGGCCATGAACCTGTTACGAAGCAAAATTAATTTAATCAAATACATTACTACTTTCCACATGATTCACTGTTGCAATTAACAAGATCAAATATTTATTTCTTTTGCAAATTATTTTAACTTTAATACCTAAAAATATAAGACATTTAAAACCTATAATTATTAATTTCACCTTGACACATTTATTTCGAAATTATAACCAGAAATATATTAAAATAGCAGGAATATAAAATTAGTTTCAACGACGTTTAAAATACCTGATATTCGGACACAGTCGCAACTATTGATACAAATTTGTTTTCTTTTTTTCTTCTGAGAGAAAACAATACTCCGAAAATTTTCACTATTCTACACTTCAGCTCCTTTCCAAGACTTTGAATAATTAATTACGTAAGCGAGTACTTTATTACAATAAATGACGTTATCGTAGAAGCAGCCAATAGAATTTCAGTACAGATTACTATCTCATTGATTGGTTAAAAAGCATTATTTTTGAAGTACCATAAAACTATCAAACATGCATGTATATTTTTAAAAAAAATATTCAATTTACCAGCTAATTTTAAATAAATTAAAAAGGAAAATTTAGCTAAGGTGTTGTTTTATTTAAAGAAATATAAGTTAAAGAAAAGGAATGAGCTTTTGTAATGTTATCGGTATGTGTTAATCCGAGTAACATTTTATCCATAACTTATTCTGCATAATATTTTTAATGTTAAAAGCTTATGTTTATACTGAAAAAATAGTGTCTTACTATGGTGACTAATGTTTAAGAAAAGTGTCAAGAATCAGCAATGACCACTCATAGACATATCATTTATAGTTTAGTACACAAACCTGGAACAATTGCCTAATATCTATTGTTCCAATTCCTAATTCTAGATAATTGAACAATTTTTTGATTAACCTGAAGTAAATATATATTATACAATAGGCTGTTACTTGAGCACCATGTGAAGCAAAGCTTTGATTACAAGGACTATTCCGTGGGAATCAGCCGAGTTTAAATATTGGTTTCATCATTCCTAATTCACTAATTTGTTTCGGTTCAAGTGTAGTATAGGGGACCCATTGGCACAGTCCTTTCTTTTGGTGACTAAAAGCGGTCTCCAAGGTACTTTTTTCAGAATTTTTTATTATTTTTTTTAGAATGAATTCGATATCTCACCATGATATTTAGATAAAAATCGCCAAATCCGAAGAAAAATTGCTAGATCCGATGTGCCCCCCTTTCCCTATACTACAATGGACTCGATTCATCACTAGATGGCGCTGCGATCGGTCTTGTATCACGTGATTTTCCATGTGTGATCAAGTAAACAATAAAAGCCGATCACTTTACACTTGTGCGCTAACTTTCGAATTTGC
This sequence comes from Trichonephila inaurata madagascariensis, assembly GCA_019973955.1. Lineage (NCBI taxonomy): Eukaryota > Metazoa > Arthropoda > Arachnida > Araneae > Nephilidae > Trichonephila > Trichonephila inaurata. Next base: position 205,376 of record BMAV01019505.1, read on the forward strand.
TAATATTATTATTTTATATATTCTTTAAATTCTTTTTAATACTTTAAATATTTTTAATATATTTTCTAGTCTTTGAGTTTTTCTTTCGTGACTAAATATATATAAAATATATATATAGTTTTTGTCAAAGTATTAGATTTAAGTTTAGTTCATTCTTCTATTCTTTAGCTTCGTGTTTTTGTATACTTTTAGGTTCAGTAATTCTTTTTTTTATTAGTGCCAGCCACATTGTGATTTAAATAATTATGCAACGCTCTATTGAACTAAATTTTTTTGCCACTTAATATTGTGATTGCGTCATACGTGTATACAAATTTATATTTAATAAAAAGTAAATAAAGTAAAATTTTTCATTGTTGATCTGATAAGGAAT
>BMAV01019505.1:221322-231596 GCA_019973955.1 Trichonephila inaurata madagascariensis
GTATAATGCACACCTATACTTTTAAGCTGCATTTTTTAATTTTTAGGTATATTCACCGTATAACGTGCACTCCTTTACTTATGAAGAAACCTGTAATGTTCTTATGTTTTGTTTTTATGTGCAATGTTCTTATGTTTTGAAGTCATTTATTCGAGATATTATCCCAAGACCTTAAAAAAATGGTATATTTCTAGAACTATGCCCTCTCAAGTTCCTAAGAAATTCCTTTTCTTTTACATAACCAATATTTCAATGTATGTAGAAGTTAATTTGTTTATGCTCATCTCTTTTTTTTATTTTTATTTTTAAAGCTTTCATTTTCATATCCGACATATAAAGTGCACACGTAAATTTCGATCTTATTTTTTGTGTTAAAAGTGTGCGTTATATGTCGGATTTTACTGTAACTTTTTATGTGTCAAAACTATTTATGTATGTTTTGATTTTTTAGTCTTTGCTTTTTTATTAAGATTTAGGCTTAGAAACTTCATGAATGTTAAAATCATTCATTTAGTGTATAATCATCATAAATTTACTTAAATAAATCAATCATTTTAAAAAGTTAGTTTTTACTTTTATATTGTTGCACTTTGATGAACACCAAACATCTATCACTAAAAAGTCATAATTTAGACTAAGAATATATTAAACAATATTTTAAAAGGCATGCAAAACTTAATCTTTACCTTCTTGGAGATTATTCTGAGAAATATTTATGTATTTAATTGTATAGTATGGAGTTGCTTGGGATGTATTGCAACTTGTTGCACAACTTATCCTGCTTTCCTTTTTTTTCCACCCGTTTCTTTTCACAGAATCAAAATATTTTGTCGATGACTTCAAATTTTTAATTTAAAATGTTTACATTTTATTATTATTGTTTCTTCTCAAGTTTTATTTTAAAAGTATATGCCTGGTTTTTCATTTTATTTTAAAATAAAAAAAAAACACCTTGGTAAACATTTTTTAATGAAACTTCTTATTTTAGAAAGTACAATTAGGCTTTTCAGACTGTAGAAAAAGAAGTTATGGCAAACTTTTATTCTATTTTGAAATGCTCTTTCATAGTCTATTACTTTGTAAAATAATCTTACTTCTACATGTAGCTTAAAAAAATGTCATAAATCGGGTAATTTTCGGATAGTTTTACTTCACTTTCTTTTGTAAAATGAAAGTTTGGGAACTGTATTAAAAAAAGCATATAGATATATATTCTAAGTGCATAATTTAAAGTGTCAATGTAAAAGTCTTTTTGATCAGAATTTTCTTCGTATTTCTAATAGATGAGCTAATAACTCTGATTAAAGTATATAAGTTCTTTTTTTGTCATATTTATATCTTGAAGTAATTAAAAATTTAATTTATATTTAAAACTCTTAACAATCACATACATAAAATGCTTCATCATTTTTGAATTATGAATATGTGTTTTATTTACATTGTTGTAAGATTTATTCTTATTAAGATTTTTTAAAGATTTATTCTTTCAGATAATATAAAAAAATATTAAAAGTAAAATATATTTTTGAATATATTTATAGCTGATTTAATTCTACTTTTTTTTTCTTTCTGTTTTTTTCTGGTTTTTTTTTTTTTTTTTGTCCTAGAAAATTGTATAAAGAATTCATGTTAACTTAGGTATTAAAAATATTTATTCTAAACATTTAGTTTCTTTAAAATGGGAAATAAAATTTTAAAAGCATATTTAATGTATTAATAATTTTAAACGGCCCATGTTTGCTTAAAATATCAAAAGAAAAAAAGAATTCTATTGCAGATATCGATATTTTACAATATTTCTGTGAAATGTTTGTTGCTTTTATAAAATTTTATTCATTTAAATAAATATTTTAGTTTTTACTTGCATTTGCAAATGATTCTATATTCAAAATGAATGGATATTGTTAATTCAAATCCTTACCAGTGGAAAAAATTTGAATGTTTTTATCTCATATGTATTATATTTTTGAAAAAAATGTGTTCATTAATTTTTATTTTAAATTTGATAGAACTTCCTCATGGTTGGGAAAAGAAAGTTACAGATGATGGAAATGTTTTCTATGTTGAGTAAGTTTAGTTGATTTTGCTTCATCTTCCTCCTTATGTGTTTTGAACTTGTAAAATCTCTCTCTTTATTTAGCTATTTCTGATCTTTTAAGAAATAACATAGTATAACTTTGAAAAGTTCAGCTCTATCTTAATATTTATTTTATTTTACATTAAATGATTATTTATTTTGTATTTATATTGGTCTTTGTGTGTGCTTGATTTTGTAAACTTATGACAAATACCCATTCAATTCAGAGAATTGGCATTGATTCCTTGAATATTAAAAAAAAAAAACTGTTTTTGTGATTATTTATAACTCTAATATTTCTTCTGATGAATAATTTAGAATAATTTTTGTTATTGTCCGTCAAATATGTTTTTAATTCAATAGTTATTCAAACATATAAATCAGCAGGAAATATTAGTTTTTCATTTATGATAGATTTGTTTTGTTAGGGTTAAAAATGTATTTAATTTGTTCTTTAAAATGAAAATGCATAATTGTTCAGTCTGTCTAAACATAAAAAAAAGTTTAATGATTTTCGTTTTTCGAGATGTATTTGTAAAATAAATTAGAAGGATTTTAGTATGAATTTGTTAACAAACTTTTCAACATTTACACTTTTATTGCCTTCTATATTGATATATTGGATAATTATGCATTTTATGAAAAAGTTTTTAAAAATCTAACCCTTTTGTTCATTATTATTAAAAAATTGAAGATTATTTGATTGCAATAGATCTAAATAATTAATCATAAATTTTTTCTCTACTTTTTTGTTATTTATTAAGATGTTTTTACTAATTTTCTTGATGGAGGATGTATATATAGGCATTCATCTTAGTTGATTGTTGTCCTGACAAAAGAAAGGTCGAGTAACAAACAATTTATTTACCTATTTTAAACACTGGAGAGATTAGAGAGTCCATTTATTTAAAATATCAGAAGAGAGAATTCAACGTCCTTTCTGCAAATGTGCCAAATATCAAGAGAGAAATTTATCCCTTTTATACATTTTAAATCAGGGCAAATATAATGAGGGAAATAAAAGTTATTTTTAGAAATTACATCAGTGTATTAGGGTGAAGTTTCAACTGCTAAGACATGCATAAGCTGTTGAATTGTTCTTTTACAAGGAATCGCCTGTAAATCTGTCAAAATATAGGTTTTAATCCTTTAGCGAGAAATAAAAATGAGATATGTTTCGAAGTAGGATATTTGTAATTATAAATCAGTTAAAAATATGTATGAGATTAAAATTTTAAATAAATTTTAGGTTATTACATATATATATTAATATGTTTAATCTAATTATTTATATTTCATTTTATTCATTATTACTGTATTAATAAAAATGTCCTTAATTAAAATCAAAATTTTTTTAAAGAAGTATTATAAGTTTCTTGTTAAAAAGCTTTTTAAGAAACATGTATAAAAACGAAACATACTTTTAAGTTACTTGACACGCATTTATGATAACCATATTTGATACATATTAAAATGTTTGATTAATAATTAATGTGTTTTTAAAAATTATGTTTTCAGTCATATAAATCACAAAACTACTTATACTGACCCAAGATTAGCTTTTGCTGTGGAAGAAAAGGAATTTCCCACTGACATTCGGCAGCGATTTGATGCTAGTACACATGCATTGCAAATACTCCATGGTAGAGATTTGGGAGGAAAAGTTGCTGTTATTACGGGTTCTAACTGTGGCATAGGTTTGTGAAAAAAATAAATATTTTGATTATTTATTAACTCATGATAATCACAAGTAATATTTGCAGTTTTTTTTATTTCAAAATTATTAATCTTATAACAAATAAAAGATTTTTTAAAATTCTTTCTCAATCGCTTACAGGTTATGAAACGGCTAGAGCTTTAGCATATCACGGTTGTGAAATATATTTTGCTTGTAGGAACAGGGAAAGCACTATGGAGGCTATGGAAAGAATTTGTAAAGAAAGGGTAAAATTTGTTTTGAAAACACACTTTATTATATTTTTCCTCAATTCATATTCTGTTATGATGTTTTTTGTAAGTAGACTGCACTGTTTGAAATAATGCAATACAATACACTCATTACTTGAATTTAATCATAAAAATGTAATTTTACCTGATTTTTTAATTTAGTTATAAATTATTTTAATTCTTAGTTGGAAATAAAATCACTTGTGTTGCTTTTGCATCATTTTTTAGTTGGCTGAAACTGATTTGTGAATTTTATTTGTTAATTCTATTTATTCTATTTATTAAGCATACCTTAATGTTGCTTTAGACCAGTGATTCTCAACCTTTTTTTTTGTTGTGGTACACTTTTTACAATTTCAAAATTTGGGGGCATACTAACAGTAAAATAAATTTAAACGAATTTCACTTATTTGTCATACATTATGCAAAATAGTTTATGATATGAATTTTCAATGTTAAAATAATATGTATAACAAAGACAATAAAATGTTTATTGAGTTATTAATTACAAATTAATTATAAGAATATATTTAATGCAAAATTTGAGCTTAATAAATTGGTCGTAAGAATGATAATGCCACTTTCATTTTGTCATCTACTTTTAAAAGTCTCAATCTTTTTTCCATTTTTACATTTGTTAATGCTGAAAATCTGAAATTCAAGTAAATAAGATGCAGAAAATTGTAACAATATTTTTAAAGCTTTTTTGGCTATTATGAGATAATTGCCTCTAATTTTAATCCAAAATAAAGTAAATGACTCTTCTGAATATTTTGAAATTAAATTTCGATTATTACAGAACAAAATTAGTTTTCCCTCTGCATTCGAAGTTAATTCATATACATATGTATCCATTATCATAAATGGATTAGGAATCCAATCAAATTATTTAAATCCATCTATCTATGAAAGGATACGTTAAATATACCATGAATAAACTTTGTTTGTTTCTATAAAACAGCCAAATGATTCAGTTTCAGATTTTTTTTTCTTCTTGGAGTATAATTGATAATTTAAAAGAAATTTGACAGCACATTTCAAGAATTTGGCGACACACAGAAGTGCCATGGTATATTGGTTGAGAATCGCTACTTTAAACACTACAATTATGATACAATCATTTTTGTACTTATTACATAATAAAACTTATATCTAATTTAGTTCAGGTTGAATATTATTTGTAGCTATTCTCCTTCTACATCTAAAAACATACTTTGAAAGCGGTACTTAATGGTGTGAAATATGATTTTAAATGCATAAAAATCATATTTTAAGTTTTACATTGTCATATTCTATGTTGTTAATTTTCAATATACCTTAGTCAATAATTATGTATATACAGTAATACCTCAAACTTATACGATAGGTGGAACTAAGTAATAATTGTGTAATTTGAATTTGCATAAGTCGAGGTATGATTTCTAATATAAATGAATATAAATTATTTTATTTGGGACTGGAGACGAAAAAAAAAAAATATTATTGGAAAAAAATGTTTAATAAAATCTTAGATAACACAAATACAAAATCGCAAATTGAAATTATTTTGATGTAGAAGGTTTCATAAAATCTAACAAAGTAATCTGCCTGCTCAAAGATTTTTTTTATCCCGCAAAATTTTCTTGTAGCAAGCTAATATTTTTGTATTCTTTGTTTTGTTGAAAAAAATACGCTCATCACTGGAGTCTCTGTTTAAAATTTGTAACAGTTTTTCAACTAAACTGAGGTCTTTTGTCAAATTCCCAACCGTCATTTGATCTTCTGATTGAACTGGGTCTAGACTCAAGTTTTTCAATGTCTTGCTTATGCATTTTTATGAGCTCATCAATTGTCACCTCCTGATTGTGGGAATCCATCAGTTCTTGAACATCATCACTAACCACTTCTAAATTTATTATCAAAAACTTTTTCAATCACATAATGAATTTCACCAATATTTTTTTTTTCTCAAACAAAAGTGATGAATTGACAAAATGTGAAAATTGTGTAAGTCAGGGGCGGCGTAAGCTGAGGTATTACTGTACTGTTATGTACACACATTAAACATTTGAGGTTATTATAAATTTTTCTTCAATTTTTGATATGATATATATATATATAAACAATTTATAAAAGCATTGAAAGTATTGAAAAATATACTATAATTTTAGAGTTTTTTTTAAAATTCATAAATTTTTGCAAAGTATTCATTTTAATATTACCTTTATGTGTTTCAAATTTGTAATTTCTTCTTTTTTTTAATATTTAGCCTAATTCCATAGTTCATTATATTCATCTGGATTTAGCAAGTTTTAAAAGTATTGAAGAATTTTGCATTAAATTTGAGCGTGAGAAAAAGTAAGTTTTCATGTGATTCTTTTTATAATTAATATTATTCAGTTTGTAAGTCTAAATTTTTAAAACTTTATTTTTCTGATGCAGCAGTTAGATTTTTATAGCTTTAAATTTCTTTCTTCTTACCTTTTAAGTTGATGATTAATAACTGAAAATATACATATATATATGTATATATATATATATATATTTATGTTGTATAATTTATGATTATAAGCAAATGTATAATTTAAAAATTTCAAATAAAAGTGAAGTTTTTATTTTTATATAACTACAAATATAGCACATATGTTAACTGTTTATTTACAGATTTTTATATACAAAATGAAATATATATGTATATATATATTGTGTATATGCTAAAAAAATTTTAAAAAATTTAAATTTTAATTTTTACGATCTTGCTGAATTTTTTGAGTTATTTTGTGTACTTTTTAAAGTTACATAAGCTGTTTCATTATGAATGATCAAACAACTTATCAAGTTTATAAAAAGATTTATTTAAATAATATACTGAAATATATGTAAAGATTTTACCATAATATTTTAATTTTATGTATTTTTACTTCTATATTCATGTTCTAAAATTTAAAATATACATATTTAAAAATCTGAAGCTATAGATGCTTATTAATGTATGGATTTAAAAGGCTATTAGTTTTCAATTGTTTTATATATATTTCCTAAAATCCTTTCATTTAACTGATGAAATATATATTTTTCAGAAATATAAACATGCTTATATTGAATGCTGGCACTTTCGGTCTTCCGTTTTCTCACACAGAAGATGGGTTTGAAGCAACATTCCAAGTCAATCATTTAGGCCACTTTTATTTGGTAAAACTGTTGACACCTTTACTTTTAAAGTCAGCACCATGTAGAGTGGTTGTCTTATCATCAGAAAGTCATAGGTATAATAATATTATAATTGTATTACCAATATTATAATTGTAAATACTGTTTTATAGAAAACAACAAAAATTTATGTGAGTTTGTTATTTTTGTTATTATTTAAATGTGTTCGAGGATCAAATCATATCATTTTCAATTAGTAAATTTATTTATTAAAACAAGTAATATATAAAAAAAATTAAAGCCAATTCCTACTTTGGTCAACAAAGAAAAATTTTAGTATTGTTACTTTTTACTAAATAATTAAAATTAATATAAATATGTATATGACAGACTCACAATATTAAATGACAAAATGGAAAGTGATTTTCTATTTTATATAGAGTGTTGGACTCTTACTTTTGTTTGTTACTATTTCATTAATTAAATTTAATTATTCCAATAAAATAGTATAGTAAAAAAAGAAATCACGTTCTCAGAAATTAGGCATTCCGTGTGAGAATCGAACCCACGATCTTTGGATTAGAAGTCCAATGCGCTATCCATTGCGCTACAGGGACACAATGTATGATTTTCCTTTCTATATATGCTGTTGGAGTATTATTTTTGTTTGTTACTATTCATTCATTTTTAAATTTAATTAATGAATTAATATTTGAAAAAACTATATTAACGTAAATTGTCATCAACTACATGTTTTAAAAAATGTATTTGTACTTGAGTGAATGAATAAAAAGTATTATATAAATGATTGAAAATTTGAACTAGATATATATATATATAGAGAGAGAGAGAGAGAGTGAACTAATAGTAGAAATTGAGTGGAAGGTAATTTGTGTTAATTATTCAAGTAATTTTTATTATATTTGACATTCATAAAATGGAATACATTTTATTTGAATGGAATATCTTTCATAATATCATTTCTGTGACATTGGACATTTATTTTCCTGTCAAGTAAACTGTTAGTTTAAGTTAAATATATTTGACAGGTATTTATATCATCCTAAATAATTTAAGTAAGATTTATTATATATTCTGAAAGAACTTAGGAATAAAATTTTTTTTTGTTTTAACAGACAGTTCTTTTTGTGATGTCTGAAATAGTAGAATTTTATTACCATAGTAGTGCCAAGGTATTAACCTTGGACTGTGTCAATAAAAGTGTCTGAATGTTTGTTGCTAAAGATATTTTGGGGTATTCTTAAGCCCTTTGCCAAATTTATATATATTTAAATAAGTACTGTTTCCAATTATTCTGTTTTGTTTTTAAAAACTTTATTTTTTTAAAAAAAATTAACTTGGGTACCAATATTATGGGCATTTTTTTTTAAATAACATGTTATTTATAAAGGAGAGGAACATTTTATATGTATTTATTTTGTTTAATGTGACAGTAAGAATTTTGAAATATTTCAAGTGTTTTTTGTAAACTGAGAGTAATTTCACTGGATTTAAATTCTTTAAATGTGATAAAATGTTCTTTCATCTTTGCAAAAGCCAGTAAAGTGTTATTTGTGATTATGTGTAATTTTTTCCCAGGCAATCTTTCATTACAGCACAAAATATTTCTGAGGAACGTCTATCTCCTAAAACTGCTAATGGATTTTATTCTATTATTGCCTACAATGATTCTAAATTGTGCAATTTGTTGTTCTCTAATGAACTCAATCGCCGCTTATCTACTTTCAAAATATTTTCCAATGCAGTGCATCCTGGAAATCTAGTCAGTAGCTACTTATCTCGGAATTGGTGGTTATACAGATTGCTTTTTGCTTTTGTTAGACCATTCACAAAATCACTGGTAAGAAAAAAATTCAATTTTTAATTTAAATTTTAGACTTTGCTCTTTTTTTTAATTTATTTTTTTTATTGTAAACCTGTTTGTTTCAGTGTTTTGTTTAAATTAAATTGCTTTCATATTTTAGATTGTAATAAATTTGTGTATGTAAGGGGGCAATATTTTTTTAAAAAATAATATAATTATAAAGTTGTAAACCATTTTAATGATTATGTGAAGAAAATAATTTTTTAAGAAATAAGTTTATTCTTTGAAAGAGTTTTCTTTGAATTTTAGATGTATCTATTTTTTATATGAAATTTTAGTCTTTTCTTAGTCTTTTTTTTTTTAGTGTTAAGCATTTTTATGAAAGAAAATGATAAATATTTTTTCTTTCGAATGATTATCAAATATAAAATTTTCATTCATATATTGGAACAATTACCTGAGCTGAAAATATATTTGTTTATTCAGTAGAGTATTGTTTATTCCAACATTCTGCATTATCTGATATCTCACTGAGAGATAAAAAAGATAGTAATCCATAACAAGAACTGCAAATTGTGATCAATAGCATTGTCTACTTTTTGTCCTACACTATAACTGATATCAGTGCTCCGCGCTACCATCAATCATTCACCATCACAATTCACATCAGTGTAATGTAGTTTATTATTGTTTTTTTATATTTCAAATGGGGCTGCAGATTGTTATTTTATCATTACAGACCTAGTACATTCCCAAGGAGCTGGTATCTTTTCTAAATGTCGCAGCCTGTAGGTGGTATACCAATTGCCGCAATTAATTTTGATGCCCAGTTTCCTCCCCAGAGGAAGACATCTGAGCTCTGACAATACTGAACTGTCCCAGGAATTTAAGAGCACTCTAGCCAAACAGGCACTCAAAGGATCTTTTTTAAAATGCTGCATAATCATATGACATGGGCACTATCGAGTTTTTTGCTGTATGCATATTGATTTGTGATCTGTTACATGCATATGCGTGTGTATTTTTGACAAAATGTCATTGTGCTGTATAAAAGTTGAAATTTGTGCATGGTGATAAAAAAGATAGAAAATTGTTGGAACAAAGGCTTTGAGGCATTTTGTAAAACATGATTGAGTTCATAAAGTGTAAGATTGTAATATAGTGTGATGTTTAATATGCTTTTTTTCCCTTAACACCTGCCTATTATCCTATTTTTTATTATGCATCATTCTGCTGGTCCACTTATATCTGATAAGCAAGACACTGCTCTATTACAGTTTAAAAAGTTTTTTTTTT
>BMAV01019505.1:243912-264643 GCA_019973955.1 Trichonephila inaurata madagascariensis
GCGCACTGAGGAAAATCACGATAACTTTTATTTTAAGCAATTAATTTAGTAGAACATCTAGTGACCGTGGTAGCATAGTGGTTAAATTCCCAAACTCGTGGCTAGAATGTCATGAGTTCGATCCCAGGAGCCACTGAAACCCCGTTGTGTAGAGGGGTTGATGCACGTTAAATCTATCGAGGCTCAAAGTTCTCCCGTTGGTGTGGCGCCATAGTTTGAAGGGAAGGGGGCGTGCAAGTTCAGGTGTTGTCCTCATCACTTGACCGAGGCTCAAAATTATGCGGTTCATTGCCAATAGTAAGGTGACGAGTTTTTTTACAATGAAAAGGAGGACGAAAAATTTTAAGAAAAAACTACTACGTAGATGTAGGAAACATTTTATTAATTCAAACAAAAATACGATAATTATGTTTTTAATTATTTACTTTAACAAGTAATTTTCCATTGAATGATTTATTATTATTTTTTTTGTCGATGTATCATTTTCTAATATATTGGAAATTTCGAAGCAAAAGATATCCTTCTTACTAAATTTTACGGTAAGCACTGTAGCTAATATATTAACATTCAATCTTGATTTCTCACTTGTCCGAAAATCATTATCAACTAGAAAAACTCTTTCAACTGCTGCATTAGTTCCAGGGCAGCACAACGTAAAATCAACAAGAATAATTACAGTTTCATATGGAATGTGTTCATTTGTGTGTGTGTGTGAAATGGTTTAAGTATTTTCATCTTCGTTTTATCAATTTCAACATGTTGATTTTCTTGTTGTTCTAATTTATTAGAATTTAAATATGCATTCAGTCTTCTTTCTTCTCCAAACAGACGATTACCATTGATTTTAATATCAGGCATTTCTTTCGATAAAAACCCCACACAATTTTCTATATCTGTTCAATTTAATCGTGATGGAGTCAAAAAATATAATTAAAAACTGTTATTTCCTGTGATATTTGTTTCAAACCATTCTTCGACATATTGCAAACATGTTTAATTCGTCTCTGAATACAGAGATTAACAGATCAGTATTAAAATATTGAAAAGGAGGACAAGTAGGAGGACACTTTTCGAGGAAGGACAGAACCTATAAGAGGAGGACTGTCCTCGTTAAAGGAGGACGGTTGGTCACCTTACCAATAACCCTCATGTTACTTAATAGTGCGGCGTTAATAAACACTCGATCGCAGAACGTCTGAATAATGAATGCGTAACGCGATTGTGGCGACTGGAAACCTAGCCTAGATAGTTCCGTAACTAAATAGTAACTTTAAGAATAAGAGAAAGAACTTTCTTTTTTTTTTAAAAAAAATCCCTAATTGCAATTGTTGTTCTAAAAGTAGAGAGGAAGCCCAGTTGAAATACTACTACTCAGACATGCATGTCTCTTTAACTAACATTCACAATCAATTATTACGGGGAACAATGCACGGGGGGAACAAAACAAGTGAAGGATTTGAGTTTTAGGGATTCCGACACCAGAAGGTGAAAGACAAATCATGCTAATCGCGCTCTCTGTTTTCGTCGCCCCTAAAACCACGCATCAATACCTACAGCAGATAAAAACAATCTCTTAAGAGCCTCACAACGAGCGCCAAGTGCAAGTCTCCTGCCAAATGGCGAGTCAGTTGTACACTTAAAACTCAGTGAATGGGAAACCAGATGCAATTTTGCATCTGTCCATTTGCTCCAGACACTGATGTCTTCCCTAAATCATCAGTTGAGAACACAATAGAGGGATGGCGAGAAGGACTATTTCGGGTTCGGAACAACACATGATGCTGTACCGGAAGAAAATTCCGTTCGGATTTTCGAGGGATTATTTTATCAGTGCGTGGGCGTGACGTGGTAGGGACGAAGACCGCGACAAGGATTTTAACCCTTACGGTATATTCATAAAACGTGCGTGGTGTCGCGTGAGGTGATAAGAGGTGGCAGATGGCTCGCGCTTACGTTTTTGTGAAGTGCCTTGCTTACTAGTTTCCGTGTCAGTGTGATCTCAAAGAAATATATATTTTCTTCCGTTGTGTAGGAATGTATCGCTTAAATATGAATGTTTGTTGTGTTTATTTTTTTTTAGTACGGAACACAATATAAAAAAAAAAAAAAAGGTGTATTTTAGACCACACGACTGAAGTAAAACTTCTTAAGCTCCATCTATATGCATGTATATATATATTTATATATATGTATAATATATACATGTATATTCATATACATATATTAATTTTCTACAAATATTTAAATGTATTAAAGGTTTTCATCGATAAATTAAAATTGTTGAATAGATTTTTTTATTTTTATTCATTATTTTCATTATTGGATATATCAGTAATTACTGTGGTTGATTGTAAGACCGAGACAATAGGCTTATGGTATGAGAAATAAGATACATATGATTTCGAATGAAAATTAGAAAGATATCTAGAGAAAACTGCATCGATTGTTGTTCCATGTCTTGTGGTAGGCTCATTTCGGTTATTATTCATTTTATTCATCTGTAGTTCTAATTTATCTTGTAGAAAGTTTACCAAGAGTTGTCCATCTTCGGACGCGAAATTAACATTGAAATCTCCTGCTAAAATTAGTGGCAACGTGTTATACTTTTCTCCTAATTCTTCAGAGCCTACTCGACCATAAATCATTAGTATTTTATATAAAAACTTTATATTATTAACTGTGTTATTGGGCGAAATGTAAGCAATTACCATTATGATGTTTATTCCATCGTCCAAAACACAGTGAGCAGCACATATATCACCAATTAATGATTGACCAATATCGATTTCCCGAATATATCGTAATGAGATGTCAATGTTCGAAGTTGCACAATTTCCGTACGTAATTTCTTCTTAGTTGATGGTCCTGGAGCACCGCTTCATATTCAGAGTGTGCGTCACTTCCTGCCATAATTTGTTATTATTCACCCGAAAATTCACAAAATATGAACTTAAAAAGGAATTTACAATTTTATTCACTTTAAACGTAGAATATTTAATGTATTGAACAAAATATTAATTTATAAAATTGTTCAAGAACGAAATGAAATTACGATATAATCAAGAAATCAACGTTCGCGTAACGCTTGCAAACTCGCAAACGAACCTCAACTTCCGTTCGCCTCGCCCAATCAAACTTTTCGTGACGCTCTCGTTACGCAATCACCAGCTTACTCCCCAAGTCAAGCGTGGGTAAAGAAGCTTTACTTCAAAAATATATGAAATTTCTGTATTTTCTCAAATTGAAAAATCATGTAACTTTTCTATGAATAATTTACTGATAATGCAATCGATTCTGTTTAAGTAAATATTGGATAAGTAGATAAATTTATTAAGCTGATAAAAAATTCTGTAATTACTTAAGTTTTAATTTGAAAATAAAAAAGGTCATACACGAACTCAGTGGATATATAAGCCACTTACCGTAAAATCCGGCGTATAACGCGCACCTATACTTTCAAGCTAAATTTTTTAATTTTTAGGTATATTCGCGGTATAACGCGCACCCCCTTTTTAACAAAGAAATCTGAAATATTAGTATACATTGTTTTTATGTTTTGAAGTAATTTATTCGAGGTACTTTCCCAAACTTTTGAAAAAATAGTATTCTTCTAGAACTACAACTGTTCTTGTTCATAAGGCAAATTATTTCTTTTAAATAAACAGTGTTTCGATACATCTAGAAGTAAATTTTTTTATGCCCATCCTTTTTGTTATTTTTAAAGCTGTCGTTTTTATACCCGGCATATAACGCGCACCCTTAATTTTCGATCTTATTTTTTGTGTTCAAAGTGCGCGTTATACGCCGGATTTTACGGTAATCATGTACTAATATTGAGTTCCACATTTTTTATCTCTCTGTGTGTGAATAACTCTACTTGTAGTTCCTATTAGAATTGATTGTGAAAATGAATGTAGGGAGTTTTGTTCATAGATGACAACGCTGAAGAAAAAGCACCAATAACATATATTTAAATTAAAAAAGCGCAGCACAAACATAGATGCTTGCATGCTTTTCTTTCGCCATATTTTTCAAAAACACCTTTTTTCTCTCTCTTACATCTGTTGGCACTCCCGAACAGAGAAACTTACCTCTCATGGAGTTTGACCGTGACTCAACACTACCTATAAAAAGATCCTGTTCATCCCCCTATTGGTTAAAGAGGTCCACCTGTTCAAAATTAACGGTTCAAATATTTTGTTAATAGTATACTACAATATAAGATGCTTCCGAATATTAATAATTGAAAAATAATCACATCAAAATTTCGCCCATGATTTTGTATATTGGTTGATTATTTATTTACATCCCACTTTGATGAAACAGGAAGTTTATTGGCAACGGACTTAGGAATTTTGAGCCTATTTCAAATGACAACGACAGAAATTTAGCTGGCACCCCACTCTCCAAACTTCCGCTTCACACCGACATGAGGATTTTGATTTTCGACTGCTTTAATGTGCACCAGTCTCTTTCTACGACTGGTTTTAAGTGGCATTACTCGACATAAACAATATTGATCACTAGCTCGTGACTATGACCACTCGTCTACTGTGGCCTCGCGTATTATTAAAAATAAATGTAAATATTAATGTCTGCGTGTGGATATTAATCCCCCGGTGCGAAGATATTCCATTTAGAGACATTTGATTGTACAAAAATATAAATGTTCTTCAGAAAAAAAGATGTCCAAAATTTAAAAAATTTGGATTATTATATTGAATTTAAAAGAATTTTTATAATAATAAAAGTAAATAATGTAAAGCAATACCCTCCCCCCCTTTTATTTTGAAATTGCTTTAAGAATATTGGCAACACACGTATAAAGACCAATAAATTGATAATTTTCTGAAAACCCTTAAGGTATACGACTACCCTAGACAAAATTCTTTTATGATTTTATTTTATAGGCCATCTTATTAGCTTTATAAAAATACCAAGTTTTTTTATTATTATTTTATTTTCCATTCACTAGAGCAAAAACTACAAGTGTTTTAGTAAAAGCAGGTGCCACATAACTTTACACGTCAAACTTTAAAATATGTTTTTTTTTTCTCGAAAAGCTCAAATGGGGACAGCGATTGCTCAAAAAGTTTTTAAAATAATTTGCTGAAATTTTTTGTGTACGTTCAGTGTAACAGTAGAAGTGTTTTAACCTTCATATTTATCAATTACTGTTTTATTACAAAACTTACTGTTCTTTATGTGAATATAATCACTGTTTTTTTTAAGCAGTTTCATTTACTAACTCAGATAAAGTGCTCTAGTTTTTGTAAAAATGGAAATATCTCTTATCCTGAAGGTCATTTCAAAAAGGAATAGCAAAGTAATACATCAAAATTGAAAATTGAGAATTTGTTCATTTACTATTTGTACTGAACAAGCCCCGTTTATGTCATTTGTTAATTTTTCCCCATTTTTTCCCCATTTTAGTTGTAATAATTTATTTTTTCTTCTTAATTTTAGCTTTTTTTTTCTTAAAATGAATTAAATAAATGGTTAATTAATTAAATGGTTTTTCTGAAGAAAAGTATTTTTATATATATAATTAAATTTTTAAAAATATTTAATTCAAAATATTTTTTTTGCTTGTACATTTATTTTTACGTCACGTTACTGTACTAGAAAAAGATTCTTGTAGCCCTCGTTCCTTGATTTAAAAGGAACAGCACTTGAACTTTTAAAACGAAAGTATATTTATCTTTTATCCCTCCCAAAGCCCCGATTTCCGCAAAGCCTGTTAATATAGAATCGCTATTCAACAAAAGAAACATGCCTACCAGATTTAAAGTCAGTAGGTCGAAGAGTTTGAGGAAGGGATTTTTTGGAAATAACACCCTCCGAAGTCGATTACTGAAAAATCGATGCTTCGTATATCTGTAAACGTAAGAAACATGTCTGTAAAATTTCAAGTATATGTATTTAATAAGTCCTGAGGTCTCGTGAACAGTGAGTGAGTGGTTTGTTTTCTATATATATAGATGGATAAAATAATTTCTATATTATCGTCTCACCAAAAAACTTTATAATGATTTTATTTCTTTATAATCATTATAGTCTTATAATCCTTTTCGATAATGGCAGGAATCACTTATTACATGAACAATAATGTGACTTCAAGGTAAATTATATTTAAATAAATTTAAGAAAAAACTACATGAGAGATAATTGACGTCGCACTTTAATACTCTACTCTAGGGCTATTGGCGATGGTCCTCGTAATTTTGAACCTCGGTCAAATGACGAGGACGACACCTCATATGGCATCCCCTCTCCAAGCTATCACTCCACTCCAACGTGAGGACCTTGAGCATTGACAGATTTAACATGCATCAACCCCTCTACTCGGCGGGTCCTCAGTGGCATCAAGGCTTGAACTCATAATGCGCCGACCACGAGTTTGTGACCATAACCCCTAGGCTTCCGCAGACAAAAATGAAGAGGAGGGAGGGGAGGGGAGACGTAAAATTTCCTGAAGCTTTCGTCACTATAAAATGTGCTGCCAAATATATTGATAATAAAACGAAAGAGGAAATTAACGTAGCAATTATTTATCCCTATTTTGTAAATTGAATTAACATTGCTTTTAATAAGACACTCATGTAAAACTTCATATAATTTGCATTCTAAAATCAGTCATGGGAAATATTTCGTAGATCTTTGATTCATCCAATAAGCTTTTACATTACGTTAGTCCTATAAAATAATACAATATTTTATATAACATAAATTTTATATATCTATATTTCATATCCAACAAGTACTTTTATGGTACTTTAGTATTAGTATTTTTTTAGTTACCGAGAGAATATAAAACAATAAAATCTCCAATTCCTATTCTTAGTTCAATAAGATATAAATAAAAAACGCAACGGGGGTCGTTAAGTGAATTCCCTTTCATTGACAGACAGTGTCACGGGGCGATAAGCACCTAATTTACTTTTCTCATTCCACTCTCCACCCCCTCCAACCTTTGGATCGAGTCTGTTGGTAAACCTAAGAAATGGAACATTGGCAAAAGGCAGTTCATAATTCAACGGATCTATAACGAAAAAAAAGGGGGTACCATGGATGCGTTCCTTAGTAGAAATGTTGCATCTTGTTATTTATACGCCTCATAAACTCAACTTGGTTCCTATCGCTCGAGATTCTGGAACTTCCACGGCGTCTGGGTCCTTCTTAGCACACCCAATTCGATATAGAAGAACGGAAGAAGGAAAAAAATTAAAAGGTTTCGTATTTTTTTTTTCTTTTCTTTTTGCTTCTTTTTTTTACTCCAAGGCGCAAGTCTATAAACCGGCTAATAAACCGAAGAGTTAAACTTATCCAAGCAAGTGGAAAGGCGTATAGTAATGCTGGCAAAGTGTGTACTCCTGTGATTATTGACTTAAGTTTTTATTGGCATTTCACTAAGCCTATTTGTGGAACAACTACGACGGCCCCGAGATCGTTTTCGTGGAGTGGGAGGTCAAGACGAACGTCGAAGTCTTAACCGTGTTAAGTGCCGCATAAAAATTCGGATCTCGGCCTCGGGTAGCTGCAACTGTAATCGCACTGTTTGGCCCAGGGCACCGTCTCATTATTGCGAAGTCTGGAAACAACAAACAGAAAGTGAATTTGGTATTGGAGTCATTAGTCATCTCTGGAAATAAAAAAAAAACCCTCCTCAAACAGATTTTCCTCTCCGATTCCGGATCTGGAATGAGTCGACTGTGTTGTAAACATAAGAGGCTTTCATAAGCTTTTTAATTACATGAATAACAATGTTTATTGACTGATTAATATTTAATGCACACCTAAATAACGTAACATACTAATGAAGAGTTTTTTCTGCTTCCCTTCTCTTTCAGCTATCCTATTTTATTAATATATTTACTTTTAATTTCTTAGTATTCGAAGTTTTTTATCAGATATATGGAAATCATAAATAAACGAAATTCAGTATATATCTATTTCAAATAAAAAGGAAATCTTGCACATTTATAAGCATCAGATTCAGAAATGAAAGCAGAAATACAAATAAGATACTCTGTTATCGCAGGAAGACGAAACAAAGTAATATTAGAAGTACCAAACATGGTAAAATATGAGGCAATTTTGAAAAATAGGCTTAGGTAATAACAAAAAAATAAGGAAAAACATCATTTTCTAAGAGTTTCAATGTCGAAGAGTAATTTTTGTAAGGTTGTTTTTCCCAGATATTAAAAAAAATGTAGGTTTATTTATAGAATCTTTCTCTTACAGAAAAATATTTTAAAATTACTATAATATCCTCACTTTATATAATCGTATTGAAAACAATATATTCAAAATTGTACTAATGGCTATTCAAATCAAATCGAGTTTTCCTGTGTGTAAAAAACGATCTATTCTATCTAAATTCTATCTTTTCTTTAACGTCACTAATGTGAGTGTGTGTTTTTTACCTAGCGTATTAAATAAAAAAAGAATTGAAATTTATTGAGTGTTTTTACATTTTAAAATTGCAGAATACGATAAATTGGTGAAATAGTTGAGAAATGATGAATTTCTATTAAAATTATAAGTTTTCTTAAACCAATATATTTCATTATGCAAAAACACCCATAAAAACTGAAATTGTTTATGGAAATATATTACTTTAGCCAGCCATTTTAATTACTAATTTTGACTCCAGCTCTTTGACATTTAAAAACTTTTTTCTCAAAATGCTGATACATATATTTATTTTTCTATCAAAGAAGAATCTATCTCATTTTAAATATATATATATTACTACAAGCTTAAAGATTTATATAAGACTACATTTACGTTTAGTACGAATGTATTATCGGCCTGAGGAAGGTAATAAATATTTGTTAAAAATCTCAACTTCTCTTCCCACACAAAACATTTATATATTCGTTCTTTTTATAACTACAGATCTCTCTCTGATCTTCAAACAGTGGCAACGTAAGATTAGCGGTCAAGGTAACGGACTCTGCCGGCATGTGGTGAGTTCGAACCTATTACTGCTAAAGACCCGCGTGCAGAGAGGCTGATGCACGTTAAATATGTCGAGGGTCAAACGCCTTAACGTGCATGTGGTGTGGAAGTTAGGAGTGGCTCCTCCCTCCCCGTTTATTAGTATCGCATTGTGTTAGAAGTAATGCGATACCAATAAACAATAAACTTATAAATGCATTTCCATTTTCCCCATTTTTATAAAAAATATTCAATCTTAAAGAAAAACGTGAATTTGTCCAGTTATTGTTTTGAAACTAGTGTTTTCAGTACATTAATTAACTTCAAACTATTTTGTAAGCTCAAAGAAAAATAGATTATTTTTTCTCTCTTCTGGATGTAGTTTTCTCAGTTACCTAAGCCATATAATTCTTTTTATTGTTAAAATATTTTTTAGCTGAAAAACACCGATCATTGATTTTGTATTTGTATCAAGTTCTTGTTTATATACCGATAATAGACTCTTCAATTGTATCTTACAAGCCATTCAAGTCCTTTGAACATCAAGTAATTTAGTTCCTTTTGGAGAAAATAGAGCTCTCGAATTCTAACTATTGATTCTGGAATAAAGTAACATATAAAGATAAAAGAAACCATTGGAAACCATGTCTTTACGTTTTTCAGTAGCTTTTTTTTTTCCTTCGAGAGGTTATCTGTTTCCGTATCGACTGTATTTAATTATAATTTATTTCAGAGAGGTAAAGACACCATTTCATTAAATTCCTACTCTATTAGCTCACTCTCTCTATATATAAATATTTATCTTGTTCAAATTTTCAATCGTTAATAAAATAGTTTCTATTCATCCAATCAAGTTCAAAAACCTTTTTTAAACTTGTAGTGGAGGACACTTGATATTAATACAGTTTTTTCAAATATTAATTCATTATTTAAATTTAATGAAATTAATTACCGGTTTTCGATACCAACTTAGTTCGTCTCCATTGTTGTAACAATGTACCTGTTAAAACAATGACAAAAGTTGGCGTCGAAAACCGGTTTTTCAGCCAAACTAGCCATACCGGGTGTGCATTGTTACAACAATACAGACACAAATCCTGCTATTTTTCCAATTCATATATATATATAATATGTAACGTATTGGCCGAGTGGTATATTTTGTCGAGTGTTAGCAGGGTTTCAAGAAAACATCTTCAGTGGGCATTCATCTTTTTTATTTTGACGCACACATCAAAAGCTTAGAACAAAATTACGGTACATTTTCACGTTGACGAGACAAACTTGCGATGATTACAGCGGACAAAGAAACAAGCAGCAGCGACATGTCCGGGAACAAAACACAAAAACAAAGAGAGTGATTACACAAGATTTTCGCTTTTATACCGGCAGTGGCAAGCGCGTGATTATTAAGTAATAAAGCTGATTGGATAGAATGGGTGGTACAGGGATTTCGAACCAGCCGATTATGATTAAGATTACAGTGTTATTTTTAAACCAAAGAATTAAAGTTTGTTTAAATATTAGTAAAAAGAGTTAACAAAAAGGATACTAGAGGGAATTATTGCATATATATATATATATATATATGACATGATTTGAAATCAGAAACAGACTTAGTTTTTAAAAAAAGGAACTTTATTTGATCAAAGTTAGACATCATCTGACGCAAAGAGCAGAGGAAAAAAGCACGCCACCGAAAATCTTAAGTGGTTAACACTTAAAACACCGATCGCGGCGTTCATGAGTGCTCTTGAAAGCTAATGCTGACATACAGGGCTATTAAATATAACGATCTGAAATTAGACACGTTTATTGGCTAGGCCATATGTTCGGAAGAAATAAATGGGTGATTAATTTGATACTTGAAGAGGTGAGGAGAAAATATAAAAGCGAATTGCTAGATAAGGAATTTAATTTTTAATCTAATTTAATTATCCTTACATTTGGCGGTGGGCACCCCCTCGTCTTCGCCGGAGTTTTAAATTGAGTAATGGCATGCTTTTTTCTCTCTTTACAAACTTAATCAATTTTCAACATATAGAAAACAATACATAACAACATTTGGAAACGCATATTACACACAGTAGAAATATTTATGTAAAAGAAATACTAAAATCAAATTGCTCTAAAATAAATAAATTTCCGTACATATAACTGAAGATTAGCTTGTTCAAATCTATTCGACATCCAGAATAAGACTCGCGTTTCCTCCTATTTCTTCATAATAATAGATTCGTGTTATAGCTAGCAGATAATGTTTTCAACATTTTTTTTTTATATTGGAAAATAATATTATATCAAACAATAAGATAATAGATATAAAAATACATGGTATCATACAAATATTAAAATACTAATTTTGTATAAATATCTACTCTGGCGCCATCGTAGTAATACCTTATAGTGTTACACAAAATGTTTTGCATACATTTTTTAAAAAGATAAAAAAAAAAATATATAGACACTAATAAAATGAAATTAATAATATGAAAACGATGTACAACAACTTATATGAACTATTCAACACAATAAACAATATTTTATTTCATATGCGTTATAAACTATAAGAATATAAAAGTATAAAAATTATAAGAATATAGGAATAAAAGAAGAATATAAGAGTTATAAGATTAAAAGAGCTCTAAATAATTGTGAGTCGGAAATGTGGACTCTTTTCTAGTATTTATGTAAAATTTCCACAATATTCACTGTAACTTAACAATATCGCGCGCATACAATATTTTGAATCTCTCCGTAACCTTCTAAGTATTCGTTTCATAGACAAAATTCTTGACTTTCTCTAATATAAACTGTATCACACCACTTATTTTTGAACACATCTCTCTGAGAAATCTGCGTGATCAAATCACAGATGTTCTCAGGGATGCTAATAAGAAAACAATAAGAGGTGTACATATCAAACTGAACACGTTTGTCCTCTTATAATGTTTCAAGACATATACAAAATTATAATGATTGTATTCTCCCTTATCCACTGTACAGTATCCAAAAATAAGCTTCAAGTTATTAAATTAATTTTAAATTTAGATAAGAAGAAAATTTCGAGAAATAGTGAATCTTGATATATGGCCGGTATATCAAAACACACAAATTCAAAATGAAAAAAAAAAAAAATTAAAAGACATGCAATAAGGTTATTTCTGAATAAAATAATTAACAAAACAACAAAATTCAGTGGAGAAAAAAGAATGCAACGTGACTTTACTTTTGTTTCTTATAAAAATCACAATATCACTAGTATTAGTACATTAGTCAATTTTCTAAAAACTTAATTTATATCTTTCAACTTTAAAACACCAATTTCTATCATAAATGTTAATTCATTCGACATCTTAAGATAAAATTATGAGAAGTATATTAAAATTTCTCAAAATTTTGTATGACGTAACCTATACACTTTGCTTTCTCAGTTAAAATATAAAGAATATCTGATTTAACACAGCTATATTATAAAAATTAAATATCATATCATATATCATATATTATTTTTCCTCTCTTAAAGTTCTGTTCAGCAAAACTCAGTCACTTCAAAGTTACAAAAAATGGAAATATATAATTTAACTGACCTCCACTTCGTAGCGGCAGAAACCCTTGGTGAACGGTAATCCATATGTTGTTGTCAGTTGATTTGCACTAGTAAAATTTTATTTATTTATTTTTCTTTCGATGTTGGTACTTCACTATTATTCGATGGTGGTCAAATCACTGTATTATTGGAATTAATTCACAATACCTTTTGGAGAAGAAGACTTTTTTTCTGGCAGAAGAGAGTGACGTCTTTCTTCACGGAGTCTGGAACCTTTTTTTTTTCCTTCGCCATTAGAACGTTGCTTTTCAGTTTCGGCAACCTGATATCTTCAACAAAGAGGTATAGCGTCGTCAGAGTTCCATTCAATTCTCCGTAGCATTTATTACGGTCATTGGCGCGTTCGTTTTAATTTTAAGATGATTTTAAGAATACATTTAAGTTTAATTTCTGAAATGCGTTTTCAGGTAAATCCTGCCGGCTTTATTTCTGAGATGATTTGAAGTCAGAAACAGACTTAGTTTTTTTTTAAAAGAAAAGAAACTTTATTTGATCAAAGTTAGACATCATTTGACGCAAAGAGCAGAGGAAAAAAGCACGCCACCGAAAATCTTAAGTGGTTAACACTTATAACACCGATCGCGGCGTTCATGAGTGCTCTTGAAAGTTAATGCTGACATATAGGGCTATTAAATATAACGATCTGAAATTAGACAAGTTTATTGGCTAGGCCATATGTTCGGAAGAAATAAATGGGTGATTAATTTGATACTTGAAGAGGTGAGGAGAAAATATAAAGTGGATTGCTAGATAGGGAATTTAATTTTTAATCTAATTTAATTATCTTTACATCCTTACATTTATATATATATATCTTGTTCGAATTTTCAATTAATAAAATACTTTCTATTTATCCATTCAAAGTAGGAATTGACTAAATTTTTTTATATTACTTGTTTTATATATTAAATCATGTGATGAGCTTGTGTTCATCAATTATAAATGTCAAAAAACTTGAAAATCTCAAAACACATTATGTTCTGTAGAGAGCAATTCAACCACAAACGGTCAACTCTCACTGCGATGGACCATGAGAGTCTTTTTTTTTTAGTAGTTCATGGTTTTCCCTCGCGTTAGCAACTACAAACATAGACGTAGTATCCTCCTCTCCTCTATCTGTACAATTATAACTTTTTTAAGTATTCTGATAAATTTTCCTTCAGAACTCTATCAACATCACTTCAATCCCCACACAAGTTATTCTTTCCTTACAATAACTTCATACTTCAAACGATACATTTTTCATTTCCGTATCATTGAATAGAAAACATGATGTGGTAAAGTAAGCATAGACAGACTCCTATGGTGCCAAGGGATTGATAGATCACTTAATGCTTTAGGCGGCTCCAAAATGACCTCCTTGTTTCCCTGTCTTCACCTGTTAGGTGGAATGATGTATGGGAACCTATATTAGCAATCTAATTTCACTTAATTTACACCAAATTATAAGTGCCCCGCAGAGAATACTCATTCTGAAGATTCTCCAAAAATAGAAACTAATCATTTTCAGAAGAATTTCTTTGGCGGCACCTTTCATCTAATAATTTTCCTTTAAAGAACAGAGTAATTTACTTCTATGTTTGTGCAAGGGGAAAAAATATTTATTTGAGTGAAAATGAGATGGGTTTTTTTCCACTTTCTTTTTTTGTGTGAATAGTCCGTTTGTTCTTCATTTTTTCAAAAAAAAGTGGAGTTTCTGTTCCATGTAAAGAAAAATACAGCGGGACTTTGAGGTGGTTTAATTTTTTTTTGAATGAATGTAAGGACTGAAAAAGATGCTTATCTTTCATAAAAAAATAAACCAAATGGCATTTACAGTGAAACGTACTGTAAAAAGAAAACTTAAAACTCACAAATGAAGACCATAGTTGAGCAGATGCAACATAACTGTGATTTGAATTGATCGGTTGGTAAAAAAAAATGATAGTAATCTTCGATTTTTTTAAAATTTATATTTTGTTAACATTAAATTCAATAACTTACGGCGATTTTTAGTTTTTTTTTTGGGGAGGGGCAACGAAATTTTTATCAAGTTTGCGAGGGCTTAGATGCCGTATAGAAAAAAATTTCCGTTCTTGAACTATTGGACCTACACACTTGAAATTTGGCTAGCATGTTTATTGTTGTTGTTGGGAATAGAAATCCGCTAAGGTATGGGGGGGGGGTTTACGGAATCGACTCTGAATAGGGGGATTACGGGAGTGTAAAATGCAAACATACTTCCGTTTTAAAAATTCAAGTTCTATCTTTTTTAAATCAAGAGATAAGGGCCATGAAAATGTTTTTCAATACAACCCAAAGCTTAAAGCTAGGACTTAGATACCAATAACTTAAGAACAATATATTATATTACAGTCATATAACTTCATGAAATACACAGCGAAGCAGGGAAGTAATGGCTAGTTTATTTATGTGTGAATAATTACCAATACACATAATTTTTGTATGACTGGCAAAGATAAAAAATGTCTATTACAATGATAATATTATAATGCTGAGATATAGGTGTTAGTAATTATATATAGCGTTATTCAGACCCATGAATCAGCTTTGCTAAGTCAAGAGGTACAAAAAAGTTGAGAAACTCGGATCTACATTACCGCATTTAAAAACATTTCGGCCCCCTTGATCCCTACAATACCTCGATCATTTCTGATCCCAGCTCCCTTTTAAATGGCTACATTAAACCAAGCCCAAATGCCCCTCACTTGTTAGATGTCGTGCGTCCAGAAAAAGCACCGTAAGTGTCCGCCGCAGACAACGACAGCGGAACTTTATGAGGGCAGCTTGTCATCGTAGCCACACTTTGCGTCGGACCTTTATGGACATTCTAATCGTCTGGCTGGCGGACATAAAACCCAGCGAATGGCCCTCACCCGATACGGAGCTTTGAATAGACTATTGACCTTAAATCAAGCTTTTTCTTTGTGGGCCGTTTTGAGCTGCAGATTACCTCGACGAGAAATGGCGGCATTCACCTAATTGTGATAAAGGAATTGGGAAGGATTATCTCGGAGGATACATTTAAGAAAATTGTTGCCGCCGGAGAGTGCTGCGGGAATGAGTGGAATTCGTGTCTGTGTCAAAGAGCAAAGATGTTTACAAGAGAGTTTACTGATTTATCTCGATGTATAGTATGTTGTAGGTTTTCTTTAAGTGGACTCGATGTTTTTTTTAGCTAAGTCTTGTGATATTTTTTTTTATACAATTCTGTTAATTGTATTCATCGACAGTACGGATTCGAATTTGGTGGATAATTTTTTCTGTTAAAGAACAAAATGAGGGATAAATGTCGGTGTAGTTAATACCGAAAGCTTTTTCAACCTTTTGTAGAGTGTGTAAATCCAAAGAGTTAAGCCTTTTCTCTGTTTAGCATTGATTTCACAATAGTGCAAAATATCTTGGAATTTCTAGAATGTTTTTCAAGTATCTTGAAGCGTAACCACTTCCAAATTTCTGAAAAATAAACTAAGATTACATATTTTTACATTTTCCGAATTATTTAGTTGAAGCAAACAGTTTGAAAGAGAGAGAGAGAGAGAGAGAGATTTCATTCACCACACATGAAATATATTTCTTATATTTATCATTGTGCTTTTGTCATATTTACGAAATAAAGTGTTCATTTTATAATTCAAGTTAATTATTTGCTGCTACAGAAGCGCACACAAGAATTTTTAAAGGGGGGGTCCAGGGTCGAAAGCCCCCTATTCATGTATCATACACCAAAGCGCCGTCAAACATATTCTTTTGATTGGTCGACTTTCAGGAACAAAAAACAGTAAATAATTAATTACTGAATAAATAATTAGCATTAATTAATAAAATTATTTATTAATAACAAATAATAAAATTTTAAGTACTATGTGATATGCATAGGATTATAATTAATCGAAAAAAAATTAAGGGCTTACTGTGGGTCCAGACCCAGGGATGGCTGCTAGTAATTACATAATAGAGATGTTGAAGAAAAGTACATATGGTAACCAAATTAATAAAAAAGGTTTTAAAGTTCATCCTAAGAGCTTGAAAATATCTGGTCCTTTTTTAAACTATTATTTCTGGAATATTTTATGCATCGATCTGTATAATTTGCATAACTGTTTAAATGGTATTAAATTGGTTTTTTTCTTAATAAAATTAGATATGAAGAATAAATATATTTATTGCATTGGTGAGATCATTTAAAATAAAAAGTTATTGGAATAAATATGACTTTATACGTTGAGAAATACTTAATTTCAAATAATAACTACAGTAAAATCAGGCGTATAACGCGCACTTTTACACAAAAAATAAGACTGAAATTTACGGGTGCGCGTTATAGGCCAGGTATACAAATGGGAGCTTTAAAAATAAATAAATAAGATAAGCATACCAAATATTAGACTTCTATATGTAGCGAAATACTGTTTGTTTAAAAGAAATGACATTGCTTATGAACTTTAAGGATTGTAATTCCAAAAGTATACTATGTTTTTCTAAAGCTTGGAGTAATACATCGAATAAATAACTTCAAAACATAATAGCATTGTGCACGTACATTTCAGGTTTCTTCCTAAAAAAGGGGGTGCGAGTTATACGGCGAATGTAAAAAATTGCAGGATTAAAGTACAGGTATATGCGCGTTATATGTCGTATTTTACCGTAAAATCATTAAAATCCAATCATATTTTATGATCTAGAAAGTAGAATTATGAGATAATAGTTACGCGCGATTCCTTTTCAGCAAAAAGTTTTGTCGTCTATTAAGAAATAGATGTATTTAATAATAATTAATATAGAACTTAAGATTTTAAAATGTATTTTCGAACTTTTTTCAAATCCTTCTGAGAATAGTCTCAGGAAATATTAAATTAATGAATGCATGTGTTTTGACTTTTTTTTTAAAAAAAAAATTCATACCCAGACTAATACATCAAATGATGTGCCCTTTTCATTCTGATCTGTAATATCGTTGATCGTTTTATATCTCAAAAAATATAAGTCACTGCGGTAGCCTAGTGGTCATGGTCACGAACTCATTGGCGAGAGTGAGAGTTATATTTACGTCGCTCTATAAAGCGACTCGAGAGTTTTGGCGACGGACCTCGTATATTTGAACTTCGGTCTTGTGACGAGGAGGACACTTCAGCTGCCCCCTGTCCTGACTACCACACATCGCCAACGGGAGGACATTGTACATCTTTAACGTGTAACAATCTCCTTTACACGGTGGATCTTCGGTGTCACTAGGACTCGAACCCACGACACTCCGGTCACGAATGTGTGACCATAACCACTAAGTTACCACGGACTGTTTGTCGAGTCACAGGTTCGAGTCCATTTTAGACTCGCCTAGTAGAGGGTCTGATGAACATTAAATCTGTCATTGCTTAAGGTCCTCACGTTCAAGGTTGACGTGGTGTGGAGGTTAGGAGAGTGAGGTGTAAGCTCAGGTGTCCCCCTCGTCACTTAAACATGGTTCAAAATTATAAGGTCCGTCGCCAATAGACGTGTTGCTTGAGAGTGTGACTTTAATAAAAACATTCATTCACACAATCTCAGAAAATCAAACGTAAAACTTTTAATAGCTTTTATATTGCATGAATAACATCTCCTTGCATAAGTAATCCCCACATTCCATCCCGGTCATTCTCTTACCCCAAAATAAGGTTCCCTAATCTCTTTATTTGTTTTTTAAAAAAATTAAAAAATAGGGTTTTCTCCTTTTTTACACTTAATCTTAATCTCACCTTAATGTCCCGTAAGTACCGCAGCAAATTATCTGGAACAAACAAAATAGTTTAATTTATATCCCCCGAAAGGGAGATAATAAATCGCATTTTTCCACAACGCAAAGGAAAAGAATGACCGTGATGAATTACCGCCTATGCAGAGCACGCACTATATTTAGTACCTCAGCAAAACAGCGAACAAAGAATTCATAGAAGTGAAGCGGAATGATGCATGTCTTCGGCTACTGTAAATAAGCCATTGCATGATCAACAGGCAGTTGGTGAAAGGTCAGGAGTTGCAACAAGAAAGACTTCCAAGCAATCAACCCTAGCAATTATTTACTTGCCAGGGGTGTACAAGGATGTACTGTTGTGCGCCAAGGCGAGAAAAGCTTGCCACAAGACCTCTCTTTCACGTTCACGTGTGGTCTGGAAGCAGGGAGTACGCTTAATGCATCAAATTAAGCATAAAAGCGAACAGCCGAAAGATATATTCGGAGTCATTTGGGACCTTAATTTTAGATCCAACCCTCTTCGGGATTAATGCGTGAATATACAGGTGAGAAATTAATTACCTTCCAGGCAAGCGCCGCCGCCGCCAGAATCCTTCTTTTTGATCCTTGGCGTTATGTGATTGCTCTTGCCATCTGTTAGCAGTGTGAAATCTCTCGACAAATACATCACGCTTATGTTTATATTAATAGCTTGTAGCTTTCCAAACATCCCGAATGTACTTGATGGATCGATGGATAATTTTTTTTCTTGCTCGAGCACCTCGAAATTTTCCTTCTGTATGATAGTTAATGATTGTGTTTTAAATGCTATCGTATGTTTTGGAAAAAAAAATTGAAATGTGTATGTGCTTTTTGCGATGAATGTGAGGCTAAATGTACCGTGAATATATGACAGTCATAAAAGAGAAAGAGTTTTCTTCAAATAGATAACTGTCTCAGCGAGACAAAATTGTTTGCTAATTTTCTTATTTCAAAGGATATTTTTGTATCTTGAGGCGACCTAGGAAATTAAACTAATAAAAGATGGATGTTTAAAAGCTATAAATCATGTTGGTTAACAAGCAAAAGTTAAACTGACTTGGGCGTCTCGACAGTCTTGTAAATTTTTTTCAAGGTAATTATACCGCACATTTCAAAAATGAAACTTAGATTTCAGTTGGCGGTTTTGACTATTTGCCATGAGAATAACATATCTTTTACAGTATTTAAAAAAAAAAACTGTTATGTGAAACTTTAAGAATTCACGGATGATTTTCTTCATGTGTTGCTATCGAAATTTAAAACAAGTAAATCTGAATCAGAAAAATTTCGTTTGTATAACATAGCATTTATAAGCTTCTAAACCTTTTATAAAAAATACTGAATTTTTGAGTTACATCTCATATTTCCACCATATCCCTTCATTGTATTTCAAAATTAAGAAGCCCGTTTACTGAATTTAGTAGATCGTTGAACCTGTTGAAATGACACAAAAAAACTAACAAATTTTTTAAAAAAATTGTTTTTTCTTTTCTAATGATAGTAAAGTAAAATAAACTCACCTCTATAGAGTTCTGTAAAAGTAGAACTAAAACAGTTAGTATGTTGCATATTTTCATTTTTCAATACGTATTTTTCATGTAATTCATTCGACTAGAAGCTAAATTTTAAGTAGAGCGAAATTAATAACTTTTCATTTTGAATTACTGTTCTTAGAATGGCAATATTATTGGTATGCACCAAAATAATTCATAAGATATTATAAAAGTATTAAATAGGGTTTTTAAGATACTAAGAGAGTTAATAAAGTACGTCGTTAAAGGCAGCATTAAAAACATTTTATTTTTAAGGTGAAGCATTCCCCTAAATATCACCAGAATATCAAATTTTTTATTAACTCATTTTAATAACGTTACTTTTCTAAATATCTGTGCACAATTTTGTAACTCTAGATGCCTTATTTAGCCGGTTATTTAACTTTTTTTTTTAACAGTATGTCGAAATGAAAACTGAAACTAGAACACATGAAATCTGTGTTTAGCTCTTTCATTTACTTCACTGACCTTTAAGGCTGTTTTCGGCAAAAGTACGAGAGCCTGAACTAAACGCGAAGCATATTTTCAGACAGAAAAATGCCTCAATTTTCATGAAAATTTGTAAAATTATATAACTCATACATCTATTAACAATATAGCGTTTCTAAAATTTCAAAATATTGCTAGAATATTAATTTTTTAATTTTAACACGTGAAAGGACAGCTCATTTAACATTACGGTATAGGAGAAAAAACGCGAAACACATTTTATACCAGAAGAAATGGCTCAGCTCTGTCAAAAAAATGATAAAATATGTTGTTCTCTAAGGGATAGTGAAGCCAGAATATAATATTAATTTTTATTTTTTATATCTGAAAAAAATGTACCTAATTCGAGTCCTATTCTTTAACATTAACTGAAAACAGCCTTAAGTA
>BMAV01019505.1:265043-343314 GCA_019973955.1 Trichonephila inaurata madagascariensis
TATTGGCAAAATATTTCATAAGCACTTTTAATTTCTTCTCGGTTTTCATTTTAAATTATCAAAGTATATTTTTTCTTTTTTGTAAGTTTTGCAATATATACTCTCCTATATATATGGCTTTTTCTAGGGTTTTATTTTTAACAATAATCATGTATTTAAAGTACTTCAGCTTTTTTTTTTATGTTCTATTTAAAGTTTTGAAACTTTTTCTGGTTTTGTAAAATGTTACCTGATTCTGAGCATGCACTAAGGATTTCTGTAAATAGTTATTTTGTAAAAGAAATCATCAAAGCTAGAACTAGCTGTTTTTCTTACTGTTTTTATAAGCGTCTAAAACAAAACAAAAAATTGTAAAAAAAAGTATCACTCCTTATACGAACCCCATGCATAGAATTATGAAGAATACTTCAAAAAATATTTTAACAAATTGTTCAGAAACTTTAGAATTTGTAAAAGTAGTTGGGGAATTTCAAAATATTGAAATATTTTTTTAAAAATTTAAAATTGTTTGTTTAAATATGGTGGGTTTTTTTTGAAGCGATATTCGTGTGTGTTTAAATAGGGTACATGTAAGCGATGTAGATTATATACATAGACGAGTCCATTTCTGGCGTAGCTAGTCCTGAGGTTCTGTATCAAAAGGCCCTGTGTTTTTGGGCCATTTTACTACTTCAAGGTTGAGGCTTCTGTAGCTTGGGGGCCCCTTGTAATTAATACGGCTGATACGGCGATAGCTACGCTCTTGATTCCATTATTAGAAAAACAGAATTCCTTTACTGGGAAAACAAAGCACCTAAAAGTGTTTCTGCCAAGATTAGGGATCCTCTGTGAAGGTCTATGTCGCCAGAAGATTTAAAGATTTAAAAAAAACTGAGCTTATATAAATTCAATATTTCTTATCCCATTAGTACTGATATTGATACAGTAGCTGAGGAGCTGCGGCTAGAACTTATTTACTTGCAGTCAGATCACAGTGTGAAGGAAATGTTTAATGATGTCATATTAATTGAATTTTTTAAAAATCTTTGTTCCCTGAAAGATTTCTATGTAAGAAGAAATTTGCAAAGGGAAACTATTCTTTATATTTGGGCCGATATACAAGTATATTTGTGAGCTAAGTTTTACTTGCATGAAAAACAACCAGAGTAAATATTGGTGGAAGTTAGCTGGCAATAACTTGCAAACTGTGGCGAAAATTTCAACAAGCAATCTCCCTCCTGATTAAAAAAAATGTAGAAGTATGATAGGGTACATTTGTCTAATTAAGCTGATTCTAAAATTAAATGTTCTTGCACTATGGATGATATAATTTCACAATAAATAAATTGAATAAAACTGTCAGTATTTTATTTAACCTATATTTATTGATTTATCTGAGGTGCTAAGTTAACTAATGAATACAGTCATTTTAAAAAAAGTATAGCTCTATGGTTTCCTCCGTTCCCACAATGTCAGCCAGCCAAAACAATTGCCCACACCTGCCATAGTTCATCAATACAGAATCGTTATTACAATCACGGGATCTTCAGCTGGACATTTAAGAAGAAAAAAAGGGCCATTCATCATAACGTGACCTTCGACCTCAATGAAACCAAATGTGAAGCTTCTCATCCATTTTCAAATAGTAGTTACACTTAAAAAGAATTCCGATAAAGGGCAATATTGACTTTATTTTACCGCAAGTCTCTATCTGCAAGAAAAACTTTCAGAACGACAATCTAAAATACAGTTATTTCTCAGAATTATAGACCGGTGCTGAGATTAAAAAAAAAACTTACTTTTATTTTTGTTGGAGAGTTTGAACCAGAAGTGGTGTTCGAGACAGAAAAATGATATTTTGGAGAAAAGAAATAAGTTATCTTGGGTTTCCAAAGAAGAATTTTCATTTATATTTTTAAGATTGATTGACACTTGGGTGTAAAAAAAAATATTATGCTTACAATAATTAAATTTTCCTTAATAATTACAACATCAAAAAAATATAGCTGTTAGTATGTTTTTGTCTACAATATTTATTTCACTAGAAATTAATCACTTTTTGCATCTTTTTTTCACAATAAATATAAACATTATAAAAAAAATATAAATATAAATATCAGCAATATTTTTAGTTAACAGCAAAAAAAAAAATTTACAAATAAAATAATTGATTTTTCCTGAAACGTACTTATATTTTATGCATCATAAAAATTACCTTTTTAATAAAGTATATTGATATTGTGAATATATTTTCAAGATTTCATTTTTGTAAAAAAAATAGTTGTTAGTGACAATTAGTACAGGAATATCTTTTTTAAGAAATAGAAAAAACAACCAATATAAACTAATAACACAATATTTTACTCAAAGATTTTTCAGAACTTTTTTTGATTCTCTTTTTAAATAAATAAATAGTTGTTGTAAATGTATGGACATGGATGTAAAATGAAATGGTTATTTTTTTTAAAGCCTTCTCCTAAATTTCATTTTGGGGGGGATGAGGAACTGAAAACTGTTTAAGCTTTGTGTCCATTTTCTCCACCATGTTACTTTTGGTTAATGATTTGATTTTCTAATCCCATATTTTCCAAATACAGAATCTGAATAGATTTATATTTAAAATTCAATATAATTTCTTTTGTCTTGACAAAATTACATCTACTTAAATGAATATAAAAATGATTATATTATCGCAGTTTATATGCAAAAAAGGGTTATTTTTATCATTTGAAACGCGTCAGTACTGTTTAAACTTTATGAAAAACATACTGTTCTGGCTGAATGTATTTTCAGTATCAAATAACGTTCGTTCGAAAGTACAATTAAACGGTGAAATTCGTAATAAATATTGAATTTCTCCAGAATAGTTTTACTGATAAATGAAAGGATTACTGAATGTGTGATTATTTTTAAATATATTTTGATACATTAAGGTGAGTGGTCTTAGTCGTGAACTCGTGTCGGCGTGGTCCAAGCGCGGCTTCGAGACCTACTGCCACTGGACTACCATCGTGTTGTGGGTGTCCGGTTATGCATGCTAAATTTGTCAGGACTCAAAGTCCTCCCGTTGGCGTGTGTAGAGGTTTGAAAGGGGGGGGACAGCACACAGATGTCGTCGTCACTTGACAGTGGTTAGATGTAACGAGGTCCGTTTCTAATAGCCCCCGTGTTTCTTCACAATGCGACATAAATTAAAATCAAATCAGAACCAAATAGATGCATACAATTAGTAAAAACTTAATTCTAAATTGAAAAAACATTCTCTTCTGCAACACCATATGATCACGAACTCGAGGCCAAGCTGTCATGAATTCGAGTCCTTGTGTCACTGAAGACCCGCTGTGTAGAGGGACTGATGCACATTTAATCTGTCGAGGCTAAAAGTAAAGTCTTTCCGTCACGTGGTGCGGTAGTTAAAAGAGTGGGAGCCAGCTCAGGTGCCATCTTTTTTTACTTGACCGAGGCTCAAAATTAAGAGGTTGTTGCCATAGTCCTCATGTTGCTTTATAGTGCAACGTTAATAAACACTTCCTCACTCTAACTCCATGGCCTGTTTATAATTAGGAAAAAGTTTCTCAAAAGAAAAAAAAGCGACATTTTTCCCCATGAAGAAATCATTTTTTCTCTACTGAAAGTGGTACTTTCTTTCATCTTTAAAAAAATAAACCAGCCACTTAAAATCTCCAGTGAGATTCGTCTCTTCGAACACTTTTCAAGAAAATGTTCACTTTTAAAGTATCTGCAATACGAATGTTTCCGTTTTTATGAGCCCGTTTTACGCCCTTTTTATGGAGCTATCTGCTTATTTATATTCTTTGAACAAATAACGGCTTTCAACATAGAGATTTCTCATCAAAAGGCTATTTTTGTCTTTTGTTCTTGTTTTTTTTTTTTTGCAATTTCATCTTTCATATATAATGTGTAATATGACGTCTATATTATTGCGAGGCTTTATTATGATACACAGATTCCCATAGGTGTACCCCTTTTAGACGTCTATGGAAGTTTTAAAAGGGCCGAAAGTATTTCATAGGGGATATTAAAGGTCGATGGAATTTTTTCCTGTTTTAAAATTTTATTTAATTTTTAATGATTATAATTGTTTATATTGTCGCGAAGCGTTATTGTTTGTCATTATTATATAGGGAATCTCTAAACGGCGTCTACGTAACTCTTTGAGGGGTCTTTGGAAATTTTAAAAGGGTCTATAATATTCCAGAGGTCTATTGGAGATCTATGATAATTTTTTTCTGCTTTGTAATTTTATTTAATTCTTAAGGATTTTAATTGTTTTCATTGTCGCGAAGTGTTATTGCTTATCATTGTAATGCAGAGACTCCTTTATGGGTTTCGTGGAAGTTTTAAAGAGTCTGTATTATTAGAGGTCTATGACCATTTTTTTCTGTTTTAAAATTTAATTTTAAAGGGTTTTAATTATATATAAGACAATTATATCCGTTTTCGTAAGAATAGATGTAATATAGGTTTGCACAGGGAGGTGTGAACCACGCATTTAAAGTTAAATGTGCTGTAGGATAAAAATATAACAACCCTCCTTTTTTTCTAATTTTCTGTTTATATTCTTATTTAATTTGTTTTCATTATGCTCATGAGTGCCATCATTAGTATTATAATCATATTTGCTGATTATAGCATAAAAAATCTAAAGGGGTTTATGAAAAAAATTGTAATTTTAAAAAGGAGTTAATGCTGGAAAAAGTTTAGGAACCCCTTTTTTGATACAACTGACTTCTTCAACTCCTCCTCTGTATATAATGCTATAAAAATTCTTTAATTTTCATCTTAAAGAAAAATTGCCCCAAGAAAAAAAAATGTAGCTCTGTTTTTAACAAAAATTATACGAACAGAAGTCACATTTACGATATATTTTTAAATTTACTTTCTCTCTGATAAATACATATTTTATATCATTATTAAATATTTAGATAAATATTTCTAGACGGTTATATAGATGGTTAAGGGAATTCTATTGTTCTCATCAAAATAAGTTAAATAAAAAATTAATTTATAATTAGTTGGTCAGTTTGTTGAATTACAGTTATTCTAAAGCTTCACAAGGTATATTAATGACCCCGACTGCGTTACTTTGAAATCAGCTGAAGTGACGAGGAGAGCACCTGACCTGATATTCACTATATCTTAACTTTTCCACTTCA
Source organism: Trichonephila inaurata madagascariensis (assembly GCA_019973955.1). Taxonomy (NCBI): domain Eukaryota; kingdom Metazoa; phylum Arthropoda; class Arachnida; order Araneae; family Nephilidae; genus Trichonephila; species Trichonephila inaurata. Next base: position 270,200 of record BMAV01019505.1, read on the forward strand.
TACTACACAAGGACATATTCTACATAATATGTAGCAACCAGACTCCGTTTTCTTTTGTACGATGAGTATTTAATGAGCGACTCGGAGGTGTCGTCCTCGTCACTTGACCATAATTCAAAAGTAAGAGTTCTGTCACCATTAATTATTGTTACTCTGAGTGCGGCGTCAAAAATCGCAAACAATTATTCCCCAAATCCAATTAAAACATAAAAAAAATTCAGAAAAGAATAAAATTTTGACTTTTTTCTTGTATAATATTTAGAGATCGAATTTACAACAAATTATTTTAATTTTTCAACTTTTCTGTTACAAATTATTTCTGAGTCATATTATCGAAAATTTAAGAAGAGTTATAAGCAACATTTTACAATCAATATTAACCTTAAATGACTTTGTGATAGATCTGTTATGCATATCAGGAGGATAACAAATTCTTCATTAAAAATACTTATAAATGAACTTATTATAGAATAATTGTTTGTAAAATTATTTCAAGGAATACACGATGATTATGAGAGGAAATCACGAAATAGAAAAATAGCAGTTACATGATTCGGTAATGAGGGCCTTTTGAATTTCTGATAAATACTTAAAAATAAATTGAAGAATAAATATATGTATAACTTCAAAAATATTTATTATTTTTTTATATTTACTTTTATATAATTTATTTTATTTAAATAAAAGCAAAACTAAATTTGAGGAGGAAAGCAGGACCCTTATTGGTTCAAAACTACTTTCATAAATTCAAAATGAGTACTAAAAAGCTTAATAAAACTGAACTATTACTTCGAACAGCTGTTCTTATGTGATGAGCTTTATAAAGTTTTATATAAAGAGTTTAATAAAATGTAGATTTATCAATAGTACAAATTTTAATTTAAAAGTTATTAAAAATAAAATGTATCACTTACCACTTTTCTTGCATATAACACATGAAACATCAATCCCCAGCCCTAGGGGGAAAAATGCATGATTTACCTCTATAGCATCAAAGAACATTGAAAAAAAGCCAACACAATTGTTACGTTTCTTCTTCGGTTAGCATTAATAAGAATACTTCTAATAAAAACGAAAATCTCTGTTGCGTAACAATAAAAATCGTCTGCTTTAAAAAACAAACAACGTAGATTAATTTCTATTATTATATTTAATTATTTATTTTTTTCTTACGTATTTGTTGCAAATATTGGTTCGAAGATATTTATTTTATTCTTTTTAATTAAAAAATTTTTCTACAAATTTTTTTAATGAAAAATTGCCTAAAAGTTTTTTTTTATTTTTCACAATTTTTTTTATAGAGTTAAGTTTAAATCAATCATTAACTGTAAATGTGTTAACTTTAAACCGGTATAAAAATTATTAATATGCTGAAATTCCATTTTTTAAAAAAAAATTCAGAGCTAGTTTAACTTCTTTTATACGACTTTCATTTGATGTTTTTCAAGATTTCCAGATGATGTTTCACAGAAGATTTTTCACCAAAATGATGGGTAAGTACTTTGGAAAAATAATTTTTAATTATTAATATATTAAAAATAATGTGGATAAAATTATCTTCTTTAAATATTTTAGATAAGAAAACTTCTCGCTTTAAATTATTAAATAAAAATCGCTTACTTTATGATTCAAGAAGATTATCAGTAAATAATTCCTAAGAATTACAAATTCTTAACTTCGAAATTCACGAATCTGTTCAGCATTTATTTTTTTAAAAAATAGAATATTTCCTATTATAGTTTTTTTTTTTACTTTGAGGCTTGTGTTTCTTGAAATGTGAAATTCAATACTGAGCTCAAAATTTACATTCCAAACAATTTACATTCTACGACAATGAAAGGTCAATTAAAAATGAATATGCGAAATTGTTCTTTCATTTAAATATTACTTATATTAACATACGAGGGGAAAATGCAAATCTCAGCATTTTTAGAAGAAAACAATTTGGTACTTATGTATTATCGCAACAATCGCCAACTCTTTTAATAACTCGCCAAATTGGCTACCACAATTTTCTATGTACCGTACGTGCTGAATTGAGAACCAGATATTTCGTTTCACAGAACGTCGCCAACAGGTTACGATAAAACGTAAGTACCGAAATTTTTTTTAGAATGATGAAGTTTCATACAAACTGATTTGATTATTAATATCACAAATATGACTGATATATTTACTGCATCTCAACTAAATGCTCGTGTAACGCGAATTAAGTTCAAGCTTGATATTTCGTAAGAAAAGTAAAATTTTTTGTATTATTTATATTGATATAGCTTTTGGTTTATCATCAGAATTAACGAAGAAAACTTCCTAAATATGTCAAATATCTTATGCATCAGATATGGTGGTCTGTATAGTTAGAAAAATGATGATGATTTTCTTTTTAAAATCATTCACTCGTGAAAAGAGTATGAATACCTTACAATATTAAGAGTAAAAATTTTAAAAAAAGAACCAATTTTAATTATTTGTGTACAATATCTTTCTTTAAGATTAAACTTTTATTAAAAAAACTAAAGTATTATAAATGATAAAAAAAATTTGCAGAAGTATAGAAAAAATATTACTAAAAACAAAGCAAATCCTTTAATTTTTGTATTTTATTACCTCAAAAGCTCTTTCGTTTCATTTGAATTTCAACAGTTTGTATTCAGTGAGTCAATAGTTAAGTGAATTTTCCTTACATGTGCGAGTGAATCGTTGTGATTGTTGAATTTTTTAAAATATATTAAGAGCCTAAGACTAACTATTAAAACAAGCATAAAAATACTTTAAAAAATTGAAAAAACTATAATTATAAAGAAATTTTCATTATTTTTTGCTTTTTCAGTTGCACTTCTTTGCCTTAAAATAAATATAATAGCCTGAAAGGGGAAGTAAATAATTTTAGGATTATATCTCTGCACTAATTCAAAATGACTAGTGTACCACAGCATTAAGTCATACGAGACATTGTAATTAACATAGTTTTGTTATTGAAGGAAAGCTTAAGCACTCAGAATTCCTCTGTTGTCACAGTCTGCTACTATATTAATTTCCTTCGATTTAATAAAGCATTTTTCTCTTTGCTAAATAATATTTCCCTTGTTTGAAAGTTATTTTAGTAGAATTATTATTTTTACTAGATAACTTAATCTTTTTCAAGTTATATTTATTGGTGAATTTATGATTTAAAACTACAAATAAGTTTTCAAACCACAAATGTAAAAAACAATTATAAAAAATTAATACTGTTACATTCTTAAATATTGAATAAGTACTATACCATTGACCAATTTCATCGAATTAAAAAATTTCGGCGCGATATGTAGCTAATAGTGGAAAGTGTTCACGTGCTTGTTCAAACATAATAATAACGATGACAGCATTTGGCGATAAAATAATACATAAGTACCATAATTTCTTGTGTCCTTTAAAGCAAATAGCAAAGCCGTACTGAAAAAAGTAAAATGTACAAATTTACATCTATGATTATAGTCAAAACTGATCCTAGGACGACGACCTTCCGCATTCAAAGACCTAATGCACCGCTCCTCTAGAGAATTTTTCAGATTTTGACTAATACGTAACGTTGACGTTATAAACTCATCTACCAGTATAAGAGTAAAAAGTACAACATTAACAAAAATGCAATAGACAATTTTGTTTTTTTAAATTGTAAGGTTATTATTAAATTGAAAACTTTTATTTTCCCCAAATGCATATTGAATTTAAACACTCCTATATCTTAGGTTATATTAATCATATTGGATATTTTCGTAAGCCAACTTTTGCAAAAATCATTTTTGAGAGACATTTGTTAAGCATCGATCCACACTGCGCCGTTAGAACCCCCCCCCGTGTTTTTTTTTTTTTTTTTGCGGTATTACCGCCTTTGCCATCAAGTGAAGGGTGTGTGTAAAGAGTAGACTTTAATGAACAGTTAGATAACACTGTGTACTAACATTATATCGGGGTATCGCAACTTATTTTGAATTTTCAGTATTTAAAATTCAGCTATTTATTTTCGATTTATTATAAGTTTTATTTTGAGAAATTCGTGAAAAATTTTGCTTGATTTATAGAACTAGACGCGGCCTGCGGGCCCCTTGTTTTGGCCTTGTTTGTAGTGTAACTTTTGTACTATAGTGTTTTGTGGTATTAAGTGTTTTGATTTTTATGATATTATTTAGTAATATCAAATTTATTTTGAAACTGTTCAGCATTACAGTAGTATTGTGTATTATAGCTTTTGAAATATTAAGAGAGAAGAAAGTGAGAAAAGCGAATTTTTGGTTGGGTAATGATTTTGTTATGTTTAATAATCCTCACGATATTACTTTTTTGGTAATCCTTGAGATAATCTGGCACCTTTTTTAAAAATCGTCAAAAATTACCAATCTACACTACACAGTTTATTTAAACTTAAAAGTTATTATTCTCTATCATCTAAATCAGCGGTTCTTAAACTGTAGTTCGTGGACCCCTGGGGGTTCCCAGGGTCTTTCTAGAGGGTCTGCGGAATCTTTTACAGATTCTGAAAGGCTTTATGGAAAAATTGAAAGATGTGTCATCCTAGACTAGATCAATCGCGTCCCCAATGAAAAAACTCAACTAGAACATGTATTTTGATCAAGAATATTAAGTCAGGGAGGTTGTACACAATGATTGGGGTCCGTGATGTCAGGCTACTGTATGAAGGGGGGCCGTGGCGATCGAAAGTTTAAGAACTGCTGAGCTAAATGAATTTTTATAATGATTTCCACAATCATGCATTGATAAAAAAAATGATTAATGGGAACAGAATTCCTTCATTTTTGTGTTTTCTCATTTAATAGGAAATATATTTCAGTGTATAAAAAAGCTTATTCTTTAATTCAATTTCCCACAAAATGTTGTGGTATCGGTCATTTTAATTTTAAAAAGTTATTTTGAAGGAAGAGAAGTTCACTAAACAGATATTTAAAAACCCTCAATACTGGTTTCTGTATGAATCAAACATGTAATATATTTTTGTTTTTCTTCTAACTACTTAATTTTCTTATGGTTGAACTGATTTTGAAATGGAATTCCGTTTTGATATTCTAATAGAAAATAAAGCTTTTCTTAAACTAAATAAGGATAATTACTAGTTTATTGAGAGATAAAATGTTCAATTTGTATATTTGACGAAAAGTTATCATCTGTTAATTCAACGTTTAACATATTAATTAATATGCGAAACAATCAATTGTGATGGGGGTTTGTTTTTTGTTGTTTTTTTATTTTAAGATTAAATCGCCAATTGTTATCAAAGTTTCAGTTGAATTTAATCAAAACTTATTTGTTCATTTAAATGTAAAAGATTTGGGGAGTTAGTTCAATAACCGTGAAAAAGAGTTCAAATCTCTCTGCCTTGTGTGACGGATACGATGAGTCATTAATACAAATAAAACAAAAAATAATTAATTCCACGTCCCTAATCAGCAGCTCAATACCATGAGCTGGAGATTTTTTATTTATGTTCTCTCAAGAATTATAACTTTTAAATATATCGATACTCAGTGGGAGGAAAAGAGCGATGGATAACTTTTCATTCTACGCCAAAACGAAGGAAAGTATTCATCGTGTTGGCCAATAGATGGCACTGTTTCCTTTCCCATTCTCTTAACGAAGTGGAGGAGGCGGAAAAGTTTCTCTCCGTTCATCTCCATCCAGTCAGCTGCGAAGGTCGTAAAGCGAGTCGCAATAAAGTAGTAAGTACCTGTCGCTACGCCCCAGGAACACTTTTGTCACACTTCAAATATTTCGCACATGAAGAATCCTAAAAACTGAAAGGGGACTGAGGACGGAGACTTCGTGACAAATATGCATACGCATGATCGGACCAGTTTATAGACGTGCCGGAGAAGGACAGAAGGGCCATTGTATTTGGCGACGGCAGCGCGCAGCATGGCACATTGTTTTCATTAAAATAACTTGTTACAATGCTTTTTCTTCTTCCAAATATTTATTTCTTTTCTTCATTTTTGTTTTTCGTCGTTTGTAGGAATTAAATGTTTCGAAAATGTAATTATTTTATTTCAATCTTGGAAATAAACTTGTATTTTTATATCATACACGTATGGGAAAAATGCCTTAAAAATAATTTTGAGTAAATTTTATTGAATTGAAAAATCGAAACAAAGTATCTGTTATATGTAACTAGTATATATATGCTACAATGTCTGTTTTTCTGATCAATATTTATATTTTAAGTTTATCGCGTGTGTTAAATCAACAATGAGATCTAAACATAGCGACAAAAATTATGTCAGAAATAGATTTGAACAATTTTTACTAATTGCATTTTCTTTGCCTATACTGACAAATTGTCGAAATTAACAAATTAATGAATACATTTACAAAAAATGCTTTTTGTCAAAGAGTTAGAAGCAGTGCTGGTTTATCCATTGGGCGCTTGGGGCTTGCGCCCAGGATCCCGGATTAGTAGGATTTAACCAGGTTTTCTGGACATAAATTTCGATCCACCAGTGCGATGGGGGCCCTAAATGAGCTTAAATCGGCACTGGTTAGAAGGGATAATGTTTGTGGTTGTATGAGTCTGAACACCAATAAGTTTTTAAACTGAATTTTACCCAATTCAAAAACATTCTAAAAGAACATTTGAAAGAAGTTAGTAAAAATACGATTAAGTTTGATACTTGACTTTGACATCATAACGGCCGTGGTAGTCAAGTGGTCATGGTCGTGAGCTCGTGGCCGACATTGTCGAGTCGCGGGTTCGAGTCTTAGCTGCACTGAGATCCGTCAGATAGAGGGACTGATGCACTTTGGGTCTGCCGAGGCTCGAAGTCCTCACATGGGTAGGTTATAGATGTTTAGAGGGTGGGTTACCATTTCAGGTGCCTCCTTTGTCAATTGACTGTGGTTTAAAATTACGAGGCCTGCCCCTAATAAACCTGGTGTTGCTTCAGAGAATGCGAAGTAAATCACAAATAAACCAAAATTGACATAACACTTTAAGTACTAAAAAAAGACATTTACAATGATATTTTTGTATCATGAACAACACTGTATAATACTCTACAGTTTGATTTTCTCAAGATACTTTAGTTTTTAATTTTTATTTCATTACTTATATTTTAAATAAACCTTTGACGGTTCGCTCGTAAATATATAGTACTAAATTTTATACAAAAGAAATGATTTAATTCACACCCACTTATAAAGAACAAAACACATCATCATCATTATTATTTTAAGCAAAGTATTAATATTTGAATTTTTAGTGTGCGAAACTATTTTCCATCTCTTATAAAATAAATTGATGAAATTCTTTACGCGTCAAAATCTAAAGACAATTTATAACACAAATAAGCTCTTAGGATATTTTTTATTATTGTTGATAACACATTAGAAACATATATCAATTTCACATCCGGAACTCTTAAGTAACCAAGAAGTATCATCTTACATCATTCTTGCCGGCTTATTTAAAATTGTAAAAAAAAGGCCCTTTCGATAAATCATAAACAAATTTTGTTTTCTTTCACATGAAAGTGTTTTTCATAGAAATAAGTCATCTGATAAGATAGATTTTAACAATTTTGATTTGTCTCATTTCGATGAAAGAGAAGAAAAGAATTTAATCGAGAATTCTTAAGAAATCTTTTATAAGACGAAAAAAACGTGCTTCCTCAATAGAAATATGAGATGACATTGGGACCTTCAGTTTTTTTTTCATTATATAAGAGTTTTGAAGTCCTTGAAGAAATACGTTTTTATTACAAATGTCGAATTTTCACTTCCAGAATGTGCTTTGTTAGTTTTGATGTTGAATCTATAATTTTGCACCTCTAAATTTTCTGCTAATTTTCAGTATTTAAATTTTTATAGCATTGCCTTAAAAATTCACAAAATTCATTAGGGATTAAAAATTTTGGCTGCTGAAGTTAGTAATATTAAAGTTTAGTAAGAATTCCGTCAAATATATTATTTGATACTTTTTTAGAATCTTGGTTTTAAATATTATTTTTTTGAAAATAATAGTAATATTAATAAAAATCCAACATTTTAAAACATAACATTATCTCACTTTCATTGAAGTTCTGCTATCGTTCGTAACAATTTTAAAATAGTAAATTTGAACACTATTATTGAAAATATCCCTTTTTTTTAGCCCATTTCTTTTTCTTCAGTTGTTTTATCTTTGATCTTTGTGAAATTTGCAAGTATGTCGATACAAAGACCATATTTTAAGGGTGACGCTTTTGGTAAAAATTTTAGAAAAAAACCTATTAAAAGTTTTTGAGTTATTCCTGGTTCTTCTATTAATTTTTTTATTTTTATTTTGAGCAAATGTCTGGATTAAGAGAGGAAAAGTGGTAGCATAGTGGTCATGGTCTCGAACTCGTGGTCGACGTGTCGCGAGTTCGAATCTTGATGCGACTGCGAGGGGGGCGATGCACGTTAAATCTGTCAAGGCTCAAACTCCTCCCATTGGAAAGGTGTGATAGTTTGGAGAGAGGAATGCCAGCTCAGGTGGCGTCCTCCACACTTCACCATGGTTCAAAATTACGAGATTTGTCACCAGTAGCCCTCGTGTCGCGTTATAGTGCGACGTTAATATTAACTCGCTCACTGGATTGAGAGAAATACTAAATGTTGACAGGCACGCCCCCCCCCCCCTTTTCAACATGTTTCTTAATTTAAGCTTAAAAATCTGTTATTCAAAACATTTTTATATTTCTTACACAAGCATTTCATGTTTTTTGAAAATATTTTCACTGTCAATCTCTTTTATGTATGTTAAATTTTCTTAATTTTCTTGATCACAATACATTGAGCAGTTAGTTACCAGCACATTTTGCGGCATGATGCACAGAATGATAAACATTTAACTTTCCATTTAAAATGTAACATTTTATTCATTACTCTACGAACATGAATAAAAGTTATTCAATTTAATCATATCACTTATAAGCCTATAACATTAGAAATTTTCCTTGCAATAAAAACTTTTAAAGGAATATGAAAACCTGCAGTATATATATATAAGGAGCTCATAAAACTCCCCGGAAGAACCCCATCCTAAACTTTGTTGCCTTAAAAATGTGAATCTAATTTTTTGGCGACACCTTGGCGATTGTCTCGATCTGGAGAGCGAATTGAAATGCAAACAGTGACATATTAGGTTTCCGAAGCTTTATCCTGAATGCTAACAGCGGACTCATTGCACTTCGCTGATATATTGATCGTACTAAATCCCACCGACTCCTGACTTGCCGACAGATTGAGCAGGATGGCGAAATATTGACACGCGCCTTCTCCCGAGAATACTGTATAGAGAGCGAGAAAGCGCACGTAAATATATTGAAAAGTGAGAGAAAGCGTCGGAACGGAAAGAATCACTCCACATTTTGAGAGTTTAATTTCTTGGAACAATAATTTTACAGTTTTCAGAAAGGATTTGCGGTGTTTTTTTTGACTAAGTGAATGGTATGACTTCACGAAGAGATTTAGCTATCATAGTTGTAACATAGTTAAAAAGTTCCAATTTTATAAAACTATGATTATAATTTTATACAGAAATATAATTTATGGTTAAAAAAGTTAAATATTCCAAAATGTGGTTATTTACATTCGTAATTGAGACACCTTTTGCTGCGAATCATAACATTCACTAACAAATCTCGAAAGAAAAAAAAATTGGACACCAATGATATCTGATATGGGTAGGAATGAGACATACTTTAAGAGGAATTTTTGGCTCAGCAATGGAAAAAGTACAAGTGTTTGGAAATTTAAAATCTATTAAGTACATCGAAACATCCCTTGTTATTTTAATTATAATGAAAAAAACTGAGATTAATTTAAATTTTAAAAAAATACATACTTTCAGTTTTTGCTAGTAGAGAAACCAGTGGCGTAACGGAGAATATCAGGACCCCTCCCTGCAAAATCAAGTTTTGGGCCTCAAGACGAATTTTACAAAGGATTACGTACTTAATGTCAGTCAGGCTTTGGTTCCCCCCCAGAATCCTGTGCCTTCCCCCTGCGATGCGGGGTCACGGGGGTGCACGTTTCGTCACTGAGAGAAACTATATAAATAATGACGTAACTTAGTAAGTCTTTAACCGTAAGCATTATAAAACAACTTTTTTATTCACATCAATAAATAAATACCCGCCAACATTGTTATTTTGATTTTATCACACATAAAAAAAATGGCTGATAATATACATTTTTTCTTTTTTAAGTACTACAATTTTGTTTAATTAGTACAAGAAATTTTATAATATAAAACTTTTTTACTAAAAAGCAGAATATTTACAACTGTGATAAATGTTTTTCATTGATACTGAAAAATTTGCCACATATTTATGGAAATGAATCTAGTACAAAAATTGCCATTGTTTAGCAAAAGATAGTAATTTCTGCAATCAATTCATATTATAAAATGAATGATTTTATCTAAAAGTAATATGAAAACAAAGAGGGTTATAAAAAGAACTATTTTTCAAAATTTTGAAAGAAATTGCTGTCAAGCATTTGAAATATATTTAGACGAAGGACAAATTGGAATGATGTGTGGGTCCCTGTCAAAATAATCATTCTGTATCATAATCATTCACCCCAACATAATTTCTTTTCATCATTTCTTTTTTTCGTGGTATGGTTATTAAAATAATATAATTCCATTTTTATGTATTACTTGAGATAGCACAAAAGTCCGATGAAAATTTTAAAATCAAATTCATGAAATTGTCGAGTCTTAGCAAAATAATAATAACAGTAATTAATTTTCAAAGACGAAATCTTTTAAATAAGAGGTTTAGAAAGAGCGAAATTATTATTTTATTTTCAAAATTTTAAAATTAATTAACATTTAATAGTCAATGTAATTAAAATTTGTCATTAAATGCAAGCTATTACATAGAAAAACTCATCATGGGCTAAAATTCTGATTTATTAAATAAAAAGAACATTGTGTGTTCAGATTTACGTCGGGGATACAAATCTAAGAGAAACCTTGCCACAACAAAACCAAACAAACACATTTCTCATAAACTCGAAACAGTTATAATGAAATTACATTTATAAGTACACTCTTTACAGTACAATGTTTTATCGACACGAAAACATCTCATTGATAAATTTCAAATTCATTTTAAATCTGGTAGAGGTGGAAAACTCGTAATGTAAAACATGATGATTTTCATCTATGATAAAAAATGTTATTTAGATTGGTGAAGCACTAACTCTATTTTCATTTCAAATGCATCACAGTAGTTTGCCGCTTGACAACCATTCGACTTCGGTATGTTGTAATAATGTCTGTTACACAGTTTGTACTCCTAACGTAAATTATAACAACATTCAGTAATATCTTGCACAATTCTTCAACGTCTTTTGCAACAAGAACTTGTCTATGTACAACGCAACGGTTGAATACTATATGGAGAGCATTTTTCTCTTTCGCTATTAAACATCTTAATTTTTTATTACTACCTGTTAATGTTTCAGCAATATCAGTGCAAACCGTCTCAATATATATCCAGGTAAAGGCATTTGTTTTAAAATATCTATTACTAATTTGAAATATTTTATTATTATTTTTTCCCCAGTTTCTTAAATTAAAAGTTTTCTAATATGGTTTTTATATAAATTTTACCTCACATAAACAATAAATAGAAGGGGTTTAATAATTTTCACCTTGTAGAGCAAGTATAAGAAAGTTTTATATTCGACAGATTCTATATTATACGCGATAGTATGGAAATTTGGAGAGCAACAGTATCTTATTAATGGTTCATTTTTTTAAAATTTATTTTTCCATGTATAATTGATGTCATTTTAATTGTTAAAGCAAGATTGAGGGATTCTCCTTTTTTATGTGTTTTCAAATTTTTCCCTTTTAAATATGGAACATTTAAGGATACGCAAAGCTTTTTCTAAAATTATACACTTTTACAAACATGCATTTTGATTTTTCATACTTTCAGCTCATTTTCTTATAAAAATGCTTCAGATTGATTTGCTAATTATTTACGATTGGTTCCCAAATGTTTTGTCTTTTCTTTTTTCTAAGTGTAGCAAGTTTCATTCATAATTTGATTTTTTATTCCTGTAATCAACAAGCTGCGGATTAACACAGCATCATGTAAATTCGTACTTAGTAAGTTCTTGAGATGTTTGATAACTTTTTTTTAATTAAATAATATGTTTAGTATGAAATGTTTGAGTAGAAGCAAAGCTATTGCAATCAGTCACAGCTTTTTTTAAGTTGGACCAATGGACCAGCACACTAGATGTAGGTCCATTATTCTCAACTGTAATGCCAATTTTTTCATCTCTTAGATATTGATTATCTAGATTTAATAATTTATTTCCTTACGAGAGTGTTAAAACTAATACTTTATAAAAAAAAGTATATATATGAAACAACTTGACGATATTTTTTCTTGATTGCTTATGATTAGGATTTTAGTGTCGTGTTGTAATGGATGAGGAGGCTTGTTGGAGAGTAGTAATACTTTTTCGTAGTAATACTTTTATTTTCATATGTTGGCAATTGTACGAACACAAATACAAAGCATACATCAGACAAATACAAAGCATGACGTCACATGGTAGTTACAAATAGTCGTGAATTTTCCATGAAAATGGGATTGGCAACGAAAAGTTCCAAAATTCACTTGACTTTGGTGGACGGTTCTTGTGATTGGTGGAAAGATATCATACGAGGTGATTACATAAAGCATAATTAAAATACGAAAAGGTTTTAATTTCTAAGAGATAAAGTTACAATTACAACCTGTTAGCTGGGTAAGCTAACAGTTAATTATTTACCCGAGAGTCCTGGTGGGTCAGGACAATTACAAATTAAAAAGCTTTCAAGAAGATGAAATTAACGTGGATGTACAAATCCTTGTGTTTATTTAGTCACTTGAGCCTAACACGCCGAACGAAAATACAGCTTAGGATTACACTGATAAATAATGTTACTTTGCAGCTAATTGAGAAGAAGATTAAAGGGGAACTTAATTATATTAAACACAGTGGCCCAACGACTTTTCACCTCCCACTTGTTTTTATTTTTATTCTACCTTTTTTTTTATTCAACTATAGAAAATATTCTTTAATATTTTAGAAATATTACCTGGTAAAATAATCAGTCTTAATTTTATTAAGTTAATTGTTTTTGTTTTATGATGCCATCAACAAAAGCTATTAATGAGTTTAAATGAGGGCAAATTGTTTCTATGTGACAAAATGGTGTGAAAATACTGAAATTTCAAAATAACTTAGAATGTCAAACAGAAGCGTGTAGTGAAGATATAAAAAGCATATTTAACTATAAAGGTAGCACAAAAGCTTAATCAACTAGGTAACTTAGACCAAAGAAAATGACAAAACTTGATGATAGGAAACTGAATTGGATTATGAAGAAAAATAGAGGAAAGTAAACAATTGACATCTCTACAAAATTACAAGAGTTCAATTCAAACTCAAAAAAGAGTTCAGTTCAAAAACAAAGATATAAAGAACAACACATGAAGAGAACTTAAATTTCTTGAGCTTGAAAATCGACGACCAATACGAAAGCCCTATTTGTCAGCTTTAAAACGGTAAAGTCGTTATGCTCGGGTTAAAGAATACAAAATCAGGGACGTAGAAATGTGGAAAAAAGTTGTATGGACCGATAAAAGCCATTTTAATTTTACACTTTTTACAAATGATGGCAAACAAAGAATTCGTTGGGAACGACATGAAGCTCTTCATCCAGATTTCATACAACCAGTTGTGCAGACTGTAGATGAATGTTGAATGATCTCGGGAGCATTTGGTTGAAAGGGGATTGTGGCCCCCTTATCAATATAAAGGGTAACAGTATTGGAAATAAATACTTATCTCATCTATAAAATGTTATTAAATCATTGATGGAAGATTGTTTTTCAGAGGGGAAGGAATATATCAGGACGACAATGCTACTCCCCATCGCGCAAAAACTATACAGACTTGACTTAACCATAAACATGGGGTTTCCATCATTTAAAATGGCCATCAAAAAGTTCAAATAAAAGTGTAATCAAAATCTGTGGGATGAACTGGAAAGGTATTTAACAGAGTTGAATAACCTCCCAACAAATGTCAAAGAACTAGAAATATCACTTCATAAAGCATGGTCTGAAATCACTGTAGAGGGCAGAATATTATTACATCAGTACCACGAGGAATTAATGGTCTATACAACGCAAAAGGCGGAAGTCTAAAATATTAGATGAGGTGACAAGTCATTTGGCTAGTATATTTAGAAGTGCCTCATTATACTAATTACACGTGCTCGCTACTTAAAAAAATACAACACTTCAGTAAAAATGTACACATGGTAAATGAGCCAAGTAAATATCTCTAACAGTGATTACGGGTGAACACATTACTATACTTTTTATATTGTGTAAAGAGGTTACAGTGAGTCATAACTTACAAATGTTAAATCTGACTGAAAAAAATGCAAGTATAAAATTATTATAATTAAAATTATGCCTATTATTATTTACTCCAAAAATGTGAAAACATGTGTTTATTTTTCGAAATTCACCTCATACTATAATCTTAAATTTATAAGATACAGACAGCAGGTAGAGGACATTTAAATTGTGACAATTAAGTCGGTCATGATCGACTGGTGGATTGCCAGGACATTTTGGAGTGGTCACCTTTACTAAGACTTAAGACCTACATTTTAAAAGAAACATATTTGTGGTCCACCGACGCCAGCTAATTTGGAGAATCGGCTTTTCACATTCCATGCGGCTGTGTTTACTTATGCAAATGATTCGATAAATGTGTGCATCTGCCTTTACTGGAAGCCGATGACACTTGGCACGTTCACTGCTGCATCATTGCGATGCCAGCTTAGAAATGAGTTTTTCCCCACACGCCGACTGAAGGAGAAAGTAAATGTTGATGATCAACTCTTCCCGCGATATCATGGCATTGGCTATTGAGACATCATCCCATACCCCGTATTTCTACGAGATTGGGATTTCGTCTTGATGTCAAGTCCCGCGACAGCGCGGGACTCGGCAGCGAACAAATTAAGTAATTAGTCGGTTTCAGATTCATCGGTTCACGTACGTTCTTTGTCCGCTGCATTAAATACTTCCACACTACGTGGACTGGTATTAATCTCATATTTTAAAAGAGGAATATAATGTCGAAAATAAGAGTTAAGAAAAGAAAATATGCAATTTTAATACAGAGTAGACACATTTTCACCATTGGGTGGATCGCAAGATCTTAAAAACATTAGAAGTAGACCTTATATTTTGGAAAAATCCGTCCACCCCTGCTCTAAATCAATGGTTCCCAAACTTTATAACGCCCGTAAACTCCTTTTTGTACAGAAAACTTGGCCATAAACCAATATAACTGTGAAATAATTATTTCAATGCATAGTAGAAAAATTGTAAATTGAACTTTGATGTCCTGAATGGTAAATGTTGACTTAAAAATTAAGTATAAATAAAACAGTGGTATCTGAAGTAGCATTTATTTTCAAATTATAACTTTCGCATTAAAATACAGAAACTCATTTTTCTTTTAAATGAAATTGCTATTTTCGAATAATACAAAGAATAATACTGATTTCAGTTCAAAAGTAAGAAAATTTTTTTGCATTTACTTCATATATCGGGATCATGCACGAAACAAAACTAAAATATTGTTTAGATGTACGACTCTTTTCTACTGCCTTATTTTAGACACGTTATTGGATGTAGCAGCGAGATTTCGTTCTTATTTAAAACCTGCATATAGTCGGACGCACCCACGATCGGTCCGACTTCCACCGTGCGATGCTTGTCATTACTTGTACCTTATATGTACCTATCTAAAAAATTCTATTCTAAAATTTTTAATATTTTTTAAAAAAAATTTTTAACTCGTAAAAGTTATTACTAAGTGATGTTAACTTTCTTAATAGTGGAAATGGGGTATAAATATTTGATTTCTTTTAAACCTTTTGCAGACCCCTCTTAACGTTATCCACGTTCTCCCATATTAATTTTAATTTTCTATGGACCCCTCAACAATCTCAAGGACCCCCAGGAGTCTGTAGGAACCACTATGCTCTAAACTATTCGATAATGAATTGGTAAAATGAAATATGGTAAAATATATATATATATATATTTATCCCATGAAAGAGATGTTTTTTAAAAAAATGACACTATAGGAAATTTTTTAAAATGGGATTTAAGCATCAATAAATCATGTGGGAAAAATCAACAACACAAAATTACCCAATCAGAATATCGTTCAGTACGTACGCCAAACAAAATTAAAATTCAAAGTGTTTTTCTTCTAAAATTCGAAAACGCGTGTATCGAAAGGGACACTGCGAGAGATAACACGGATTTAAAAACAAATTCTATCAGGTCCAGACACCGCGTATCTGTCTGGTTTTGAAAAGCTCTACGTACGTACGCGGAAGCGTCTCATGCCTCTGCCCTTTGGTTACCAGATAACAATGAGCACAATCTTCTCGCTTTCATTTGACACAGGCGGCCCTGTCAACACAGATGATCCAGTTCTCGAGGCCCAGGGACAGTCAAGGTCACTCCGATGTCATTTGCATAGATACTCCTCTGATATGGGTTAATAAGTCGCTACAGAGCAGGCCTAAATTTACATACACACTCAGTCTCACAATATTTATTATCACGAGAGATACAAAGGTTGATTTTAAAAAAATAAAATTTGTTAAATTGTTTTAAAATGTAGCTTTTTTATCTGAAGAGCTGTGATAAAGTTTTATTAATATGAATACGGAAGTTCTTCGGTACACGAGAGTTAGAATTTTTTTATTTTATGATTTTTCAGATCTAGTAGTGTTCAGAATATTTGACTTTCCTAAAATTAAAATAATAATAATATTTTCTTTTAATGATAGAATCAAAATAGAATCAGAGTTTAATATTCGATTTTTTGGGCAAAAAAAGTTCGATGTTGGCATTAAATTTTGATTTTTATAGGTCATATTTTAGTATCTATTTATTTTAACTTGAAACAGTTGATATATGTTCCTTTAATTTCTTCTTCTATACATCTAATACAAAATCATTCTGCATTTAAATTTAAAATTCATTATTTTTTGAATTTTAAAGAGTTAACTATCGTTAAAATAGTCTTTATTTTAAGGTGACTAACTACGTTCTGAGCCGTGACATTTAAAAAGCGTAATTATAGATAGAAAGACTGATCTAAGGCAGCGGGTTTTAAACTGTGGTCCGCGGACCCCAGGGGAACCACAGCTCTTCTCTAGGGGGTCCGTGGAGTCTCATGTAACGTTGAGTTTTTCCTCTTTTACAGACTCTAAAAGACCTTGTGGAAAAATAAAAAAATGTTGCCATACTAGACTAGATCACTAAATATATATAGTCCCCAATGAAAAACTCTGCCAGAACATGTATTTTGATCAAGAATATTAAGTCGGGGAGGGATGCTCAAAATCTTGAGGGCAGCGATGCCAGCTGATACATAAAGGGGGCCCGCGGCTATCGAAAGTTTAAGAGCCGCTGATATAAGGAATAGTTTTTTTTGATACTTCATGTCAATTGAATGAAAAATTACTGAAATACAATTTTTTTGCCAAAAAATGAAGAAACAATAATCTCCAAAAATTTTCCTCCTATTATAAGAATTCTTCTATCATAATGTATTTTTGCTTATATATAGCTAGGACTTCTATACAGAGCCAGAGCTAGAAATTTTGAAGAAATAACATTACTTTCGGAGTTACGATTCATTGAAATAATAACAAATATTTTTTTTTCAAAATTTCTCTACTATGATTTATAAAATATGAATACATTTACACCTAAACTATAAATTTCAAAAATCCTAGTTCAGACTCAGTTCAGTAGTCTTAGCTACACCTAAACAAATTATTATTATTACAGAATCAATTTTCATAAAAGGATAATGTTTAGAAAATGTGTCATTTTTCCTTCATTTTTTTGGCCCTAAACCTGCATTTAAATAAATTTTTATTGTAATAACATTCTTAAAAGCAATTTTATATGTAGTATATTCTAGTTAAGGTAACATTAAATATAAAAGAAACATTTATTTATATGTTTTTGCAAAATCAAGGTTCTTAACTTAGTCACTCACCTTAAAATTTTATGAATTTACATCAACTTTAGAATATTTTTCTGTTTGAAAAAGTTTATAACTGTTCATTTTGCAACACTAGATAAAAAATAATCCTAAGTTTAATTAAAATAAACTATTTATATAGTGTGATCTATATGTAGTTGAGAACTATGATGTATTATATTATAGGAAAGATCACATATACACAGGGAATAATAGAAAAAATTGCAGAGTACTAAACATTATTTCATAACAAATAATTGTTTAATTAAGAACAAAAACAAATAAAAAATATTAGTCCTTCTGGTGTTACTTTTCCTTTATTCTGAAGACAAGAAATTGTGTTCTGCCTGTTTCATCCCTATTATATTGAGTACAGCGTATGCATTACTAATCCAAGAGTAAAGAAATACATGGTAGTAGACAACTTAAAAAGTATTTTTCTTATTTTGGACCAAAATAATTTAGTTAGTTTTGCAACACGTGTACTTTTGTTTTTAAATTCTACAATTCAAAGGTAGGGGCCTTTTACGGGTATATGCACTACGGGTCCTGCACTAAATCGCAGAATTAACAAGCTATTTATAGAAAACCGTATATAAACTGAATCTAATTGAAAAGAATAAAAGGACCACCAGAGTGTGGCCTTTGGACCACACATGAACTTTTTACGCAGAAATCATACTTACTAAGCTCCAAGAAAGAACTCAGGGAATTTACATGCTGAATTTGAATTGCGGGTAGATTAAAAGACTTGTCATTTAAAGCGAAAACTCGTGTACTAATTTAAATCTGGTTCTTCAGAATTGCAGCCAGAAGATTTACTGTTACCTTATTAGATGTCAAAGGGAATCTGATCCCTTTCTTTTTTTAAATTCTCGAGTTTCCTTTCTCAATGCTTTTCAGAAAATAAGTCTTCATAATTACTAATTTACGCATTCACTTAAAAAAGATTATACAAATATTAAACAAATAGATATTGCAAATTAGTACACTTATTCAGCTAGAAAGATGCATCTAAAGCTTTTATTTCTGTTTTTAGAGTTCCAAGAATGAACTTAATTTTATCGTTTCCTAATTGAAAAATTTAAAAATATTAATACAAAATACATAAAGGGTTTCAGGGGTGTAACTTTATATCGACGGCTGAAAATAGATACAACAGATATAATTCTTTGAAATAGATATATTCAAATATATATAGATATAATTATTTGAAATTTATATTAAATAATTCTAATCTTTTTATACTTTATTTATAAAGGAATAAAGCTTCAAAAAGGCGTAAAATGTTTAAAACAAAAACATTATAGCTCTTTTTATACAAATAGAATAAGTAATAAATTAAATTTTTTAAAAAACAAAAAAAAATTACACTTATATATATTATTTTTTAATTTCAATATTTTGAAATAAAAAAGATATTTAATACTGATTTTAATATTATATATCTTTAAAGAATTAATGAAATAAAGAGTATGATACATTTTATAATTCTACAAAGTTTTATACATCAAAGGCTCCTGTTTTAGAAAATAGCATGCGCAACATAAAAATTAATATTTATTACAGAAATGCTTCTTATCTTCATATATTTACAGTTTTTAAAATTATGATTATATTTTAAACATTTTGCAATTTTTTGAATACTCATTCCTTTATAAATAATGTATAAAGGATTCGAATTATTTAATTCTAATTTCAAAGAATTATATCTATTTGAAAATTGTTTATATTTTTAGCTTTCAAGACAAAATTAACACTTCTGAGACCCCATAAACAATTCTGATTTTTTAAGTTTCAAGAAAACCTATAAAAGTACGTTATGTATCTGAACATATTAAATGACAGTACACATTTTTTACAATTATATTTGAGCTCCATATTTCACTTAATAGGATCTATTGTCATCAGCTAGTTAGTTTTGTTTTTGTTATTTAATAAGATTGAGAAATTACTCCATTTTCAAATATTCATCTATAAATTCTATAGCAACTAAATAGTTGTAACCAATATTTTAATTGAATTCTAATACCTTTCATTAAAGTTAATCGATTTTGAATAAAACACTGATTTTTATAAACCTTTCTAAATGTGCGTATTTTTGATAACAATCTTAATTTCCATACTTTATATTAGTTAAAATATAAATAAATCAAGAAAGCAATTCTCATGTTCTTGAGTCAAAGGATTTTTGCAACATATCCAAATGAGCTAAGCCCAGACACATTACTTAGTTGTAGATAACTCATGTCTTTTTCAATAAAACCACAAAAATTGATTAGTTTTTCATTCAAGTAAGAAAAAGAAATTTAGATAGCAAATAATGAAACAGTAGAGTAAATTTAATTTTGGTAGTTTATTACTAAGATTTTTATTATTATTTATTTATTTTTATTATTATTAAGATTTTTTTTAAATTATTTTATTTTCCTTTAAAAAAATTCACAAACGCGATATTTATGTCTTTGAAACTTAAGACATTTATTTATGTTAATGTGAGTTTAAATTTTTTTACATAAGGCAGAGAGGAAACTTGAAAAGTAAGTTTTGGTTATCTGAATCTTGACGACAAATGTATTGGAAATGAAACTTTTGGATAAAAAAACAATATTAGCATTCATATTTTAAACATTTGAAATCCCTTCAAGATTCACACCATAAGTTTAGAAATCAAGACTAAAAAATATGTTTTTAATTTTAAAGCTTAGCTGAAAAATTTCCACCTAAGCCTTTTATAACAAGGTTTTGTTTTGTTTTTTAAAAAAACCTTACCTAGCTTATAAATTTAATGGAATTTCTCTCTTTAAGCGAGCAGTCATCCGTTATTCAACATATAATAAATATTCATTTAAGTAAATACATATATTGATGTAACCGAAGCGAATCCAAAACAAAAAGAGAACGGGTAGAGGCATCCAGCATTCCTCATTGATAACTGAAGAGTCTCTCATACGCTCCTGTTACACTTTGTTTACGCGGTCGTAGAAATCTTCGGGTACGAGGCCGAGTAAAATATTTATTAAAGAGAATGACAAAATGGCTTTTATGAATGAAGCATCCCGTTTTTAGCCGGTGCTGGAAAGGGCACTGGCGCCATTCATAGCACCACTCGAGTAATCACCTGGCACTTCCGTCAACCTTACAGTTATGCATTGTGCCACTTGAAGCGCCAGACCTTGTGACGTCTTCTGCAGCTTCGAACAAAAGCACTTGTGCATAGATCACTGTCTCCTCGAGTGAAAATGGAAGCAGTATTTTTGAACAGAAACTACTTCAATATCGCCAATTGGAGGTGGAAAGGATATTCTCCGCGGTGTGTCCATATAGTACTTTGTCTTGAGTTGCAGTTTGCTTTTGAAGTTTTGTTTGATTTAGTCCCCAAAGTTTAGTTTTTGCACCTTTGAAGGGTTTAAAGCACAGGATGATGTATTTGAGATTGTATTCGCTGAAATGCTGAATAATATAGTGCCCAGTCTCGAAACATTTTTTCAGATGGTAAAAATTGCCAAGATTCCTATCCTCTCTATTTTACAGAAAGCAGCATACTTTTTAATATGTTCCTCATTTCTATCTGAATCAGGTCAATGAGGGAGGGGGGGTGATTTTTATTTTTTTTTTTTTTTCCTCCATTTGTTATATGAACTTTTTTTTTAAAAAAGGTCTATACATTAAAGGAAAAATTTGCAAATTTATGGAATGTTTTCAAATTTTAAAGACGTAATATAAGAAAGGCATATACCGCGTTGCACTTTTTTTCAAATGTTCATGTAACTTAAAATCGGGTGCGGCTTAGAATCGAAAGTGAAAAAAAATTCATTGGTTGTGGCAAATATTGAACATGATATTAACGGTTGGAGCAATTACAGGTACATGTATACACTTTTTAATAGTGGTAAAATAAATTAATTATTCACTTCTTATTAGTATTTTTAACTTTTTTTAAAAATTTCATAAATACTGGATATCAATAAGCCATTTTACACTATTTTTTATTTTTGACAAAAACGAGTTGGGAATTAAGAGGGCGACTTAGAATTGATGGCGGCTTACATTCGAGTAAATACGGTATTTATGAAAAACGTAATGAACTTACATGATAATTAGCACATTTTTTTTTGTCTGAAAATATAGGTTTCATGAGTTTTTCAATACCTA
The DNA here is from genome assembly GCA_019973955.1 of Trichonephila inaurata madagascariensis. Taxonomy (NCBI): domain Eukaryota; kingdom Metazoa; phylum Arthropoda; class Arachnida; order Araneae; family Nephilidae; genus Trichonephila; species Trichonephila inaurata. The sequence continues at coordinate 292,484 of BMAV01019505.1, forward strand.
CGGTGTTGGACGAAGACGACCTTACAGAAATTCAGTTAATAAGTAAAATCTATTTTTTAAAATTTACCAGTATATGTAACTGTGTGCTGATAAAAAAAATTATTTGCTATTTTTGGTCATTTAAAAAATTTGACGAAGTTTATCGAAACTTGGAAGGAAATTACTTGCAAGTAGAATTGAATCTCTAAATATAGCTTTGTATCTGAAGAAATAGGATTTATATGTATGCTTCTTAAAAGTTAACTTGAACGGCTATTTGTAATTCTTAAAACTAGCTTGATCAGTAGAATTTGTTTTTTAAAATAAGGTCTGTGTTATTTCCTATAGATAGCTAAATATTGTAATCGTAAAATAGAACATTTAAAATATTTTTAGTGGAGATACAGAACGAAAGAACTTCCAGTTTCTTTAAACGAAAGTAATATCCAGCTCTCTTTCTAAATAATTCAATTTCTTTTAATCATCTTCCTTTTCGAAAATTTGTGGGATAATGAAACTATTTTTTCTTTATTATTCAGCTGATGAAACAACTCGCTAAACAACTCCCTATTATCCGTCAATTCGTTCTTAAATGGAACATCTCATTCTGTTCATCTGTTAACAGCGTAATCAATACGTTTCTTTGCTTACGATAGCTATTTTTCCTCTTTCGCTTCAGCACTGACATATAGTTGAATTCATACTTTTTATACCTCCAGATTTCAGAAATTGAAATTATTTTCCACATTTATTAAAAATGTATTATTTTTGATCTTTTAGTCAGAAATTTTATACATCACAATCTCATTAATCCGAAAAAATGAGGGCTTTAAATTAATTAATGAAAGTATAAATTATACAAAACCACACCAATAAAATGAACTAAGGTGCATGGATATAAGCGTTCTGTACATAGTCTAAAGAACTTTTATTTTGAAGTAGGACCAAGCAAAATTAGTAAATAATTGCAAGAGGGAATTTAAATCAATACATTACTTACATAATATGAATCAAGTCGGGGGGGGGGGGGAAAAACTTACAATATGACAGCGCCTAACTCAGCCTTTTTATTTAGATTTATAAATTTTGAATTTCTTCAAACACAGCTATTTTGGATGAAGAGACGTTTGGTTTAGAGGGATCTGGATTAATAAATTATGCTTTGTTTTTGTAGGATAAAATTAGAATATTCAAAATTAAAATAAATTTTCATCAAAAATATAGCATTTAAATTCTTATTATATATCGTAAATAAAATGTATAGATGTTGCTAGTGTAATATTATTTCTATATGTAAACATTTACATACTAAAGATTTATTTTTACACATGTGATTATATTTCAGATGCAAAATAATTTCTCGAATGATACGCTTTTTTTGGACCTATATACAGGCTTTTAAAAAGTAATAAAATAATAAATTGATCTATATTTGTATTACTGAGCATTTTCTTCAACTTGAATTCTTCTGAAATTTAGAATAATTACGCTTCTAGTATATGTTAAAATCTAAATATAAAACAGAAGTTTTAAACTGAAACGGATTGTTTTCTTCATAGATAAATAAACTCTTCGAAGTATTTCCTTAAGAAAATTTTATTATTATTTAATTATCTTAAATATGTACTTATCCAAGCGTTACACATATATAAAAGAAAAAATTGCGTTCATTTATTTGCATTTTATACTTCAACATTTAAGTTTGAATTTTAAAAAACAGCCAAAAACTATTTTGAAAAAATCCCGAAGAACAGAAAATAATTTTCTGTATAAAGAAGAGTATTTATTAGAGTTAGAAGAGATCCCTAGTTATTGGGTTTTAAGGTTTTTGGTTATTTAGGGGGTCCTATAACTCAATATAATAAATTATGTTAAAAACATTTAATAAAGACAATTTATGAGCTCTTAATTTTTCGAGGCTTCCCCCAGGTCAGTCTTTTTTATACGTCCTTGAAAAGAATTCAGAATATTTTTTTCCTGAATGACTTTTTAACTTTTTTTTAATCAGATTTTATAGGAGATAAAAAAAGATTATTGAGATAGCCAATTTAGAGATGATGAAATAATTTTTGAAGTGAAAAAATACATCAATATGCTAAATTGAAATAACTCTAATGAAGATATATTGAGATCGCGAAACTTGCACTATATCTTCTTCACTTAAGTTCTCTGATGCATGTTTTTTTTCTCTCTCTTTCATCGGATGTGTTCATAAAAATATTTTTTTTATTAGAATTTTCACAATGCTGCTTATTTTAAAGTAAAATTATATTTCCTATCGAAAATTTTTTAAGAAATAAACATTAAATATTAGAAGGTTGAAATCGTTCTACCTTCATAGAGCAAAAATGCTTTAGAAATATTTAGTATCTTTTAAAATCATATGTATATAACAATAATGAAAAATCAGCGAAGAAAACTTAAAAAGGATTTCTAGACTAATTTAATTGATTCAAATAAGATGAATTAAAATAAAATTTAAACGTTATATGATTAAAAAGTGTAAATGCTGGTATCATCAAAATACATCATATATTGCGAAGTTCGTTCATAATCACTTAATCCTTCGCTTAACCAAATATTTTAAGATAAATATAATTTAAGCGATCGACAGTGGCACACACAGGAATTTTTCAAAGGGGAGGGGGGATCGAAAGTTAACCATTCTCGTATCATACCCCAAAACGCCACCAAGCATGTTCTTTTGATTTTATCAAGTATCGGAAACGTAAAACAGTAAAAACTAATTTATTGAATAAATAATTAGCATTAATTACTAAAATAAATTATTTAATAACGATTATTTAATTACATTTTACATGCTACATGCATAGGATTATAATCAATTGAAAAAAAATCAGAAGTGAGGGGGGGGGGTGGGGCCCCCCCCCCCCCCATTATGTTTGCCACTGGCGATTGAAATCAATTTTTTTAGATACGTAAATTAATTTTTATAAGAAGTCAAATAATTATTTTCTGTAAGAAAATTTTTCATTGCTTTATCAGTCCCATTTCACTTACAATGTAATTTATCTATTCAAAAAGCAGAGGCAAATGAAAACATGTTCTTAACACATGTTCGTAACATTGAAATGTTGTTTGAAATTGTTATCAGATAGTTTAACACGATAACACTGTTCAAAGAATCAAGTAGTTTAAAAACAACATTAAGAACCCTTATAAAAAAACGGTGTGGATATGCAGTTGTGAGGAATGTTTTCAGATTGATCAGAAAATCAAAGAAATTTGGGGTTGCTTTTTTTTCAGTTAAAATCTGATAAAATACTATAAAGTTTTTATTACTCGTGTATATTTGTACACTTTCTAAGATAACATATATAAAAAATATAAAAGTACTGAATACAGTAATATTAAAAGAAGGGGAAAAATTAAACTTTTAAAAACAGAAAATATTTATGTATAAAGTATCCTTTTATCATAGAAGCAATGAAACTGAACAAACTTCGGTGTATATAACTTATTAATATAATTCTAATAGTCTTAAAATGGAAATAAAAATGTTTTAAGAATATTTAAGAAGCAAATTCAAAAACATTTTTTCTAGTGTCATAATTGTATTGTTTTGTTATATTTTTTCCCCTTTATAACTACACCTTACTACAGAACATAATATCGTTCAAAAATCAATTATTATATGTGATAGGAAAATTGAAAAAACATAAATTTTTCGAGATAAAATCTGTAGAACGCTAATTGCTTATGATTTAGAACAACATGGAGATTTCTCGACACTTGTTAGAAAAATCCTTTAAGTGATGCATTTATTTATGATTTTTGTGAATGTCTGCAGGATTAACAATACGCAATTAAATTTAATGAAAAACTATAAAAATTCAATAGACGCTCCGTTTGATTAAAACATTATACTTTTTAAGCTCAGTAAAACTGAACAATTTTTGTTAATACTTTCTTAAGTTTTCACACATGGAGCTCTACTTTCTTTCTTACATTAATATTTAAGGGATGTTTAAAAATCCCATTCGAAACAAGTTTACTTCATTCAGACGAATTGTAATAATATCAATGCTAAATTCTTAAGCTTAATATCACTATTAAAATCATGATAAAAATAGGGCCCCCCCCCCATTTTCCTATTTTTTCCAACAAACAACTTGGAAAGTTTAGAATTTTCATCACAACTTTGCATTCAAATAAGTGCAAGATTAACGTGATGTTGAGACCTAATTCTAATTATTGGATTTTAGAAGTATAACAAGTAATTTAAATTTTACCCCTACGCGTAAGAAAATTATATAGACATGCTTATTTATTTATGAAAAAGACATTCAAAAAAGCAAAGCTGTCAAGATAAAACTATTTCTAATAAAGTAGATTTTTCTACATTTTTAATTATATGTTCTTTTAGACTTTATACTTTATGTAGTGTAACATATTATGTAGTGTAACATTTTTTATGTAGTGTAACATATTATGAAACTATATGCATCTCATTCTTTTTTAAAAATAAACTTTGACGTAAGTTACTGAAATAGATTCTTATCAGTTTTCTCTTTCTTGATGTGCTGATAAATATTTTCTCATTTCATTTTTGTATAATTTTTTCAAACTTTTAGCACAATTTTTGCATATGCAAAGAAATATACATATTTTTAAAACGTGCATCGCCGCCCTTTTATAGCCAGGAAATGATTAAAAAGTACAATGAATCCTCTGATCATAAAACTCAGATAAGAAAAATCGAGATATTTATTAAGTTAAAAATTTCCAACAACGAAGTTTTTCATTTAACAAACTAAAGTTAAATTTTTCCGAAATGTTTTCCCACGCTGACTGTTCGTGAGATATAAGAATAGCGTGGATTTTTGTAAGTATTATGAAAGAATTCTTAAGCACAAGCTAAAAGATTTCGAAAATTTTCTGTGTCTTTAAAGGTACATTTAACTTATCTTGTTTTAAAGAAACTTTACGCAAAAACGGCATAAGTGAAACAAATTTTTCATAATCTGAAACACATTTTTAAGTGATAATAATTTAATATTTATGGCTTTAAATACGAGAGCATAACAGTATCAAACACGGAGGTAAGTAACAAAAGGTGAAAATACATGAAAATTTAAAAGAAATGAGAATAAATTTAGGATTTTAAATCTTTTCGAATAAGTATGACTTGTATCATTTCATCTCCCAGAGGGTTTGAATAATAAATCTGCAGTTTCTCTTTTAAACTAATCTTATTCTTTCAAGAAGTTGTTCAAAGTGTGTAGGGACACTGGTAAGGAATTAACATTCTTCTGAACTTATCTGGCATGTTTAATCATCTACTGTGAAAGCTTTGTTGCTCCTTACTGTTTCGTGAGGCCGTTACTTTTAAAATATGACGCTACATTCCCAAGTGGTCGGCAATTAGGCTGTAAGAAGGATTTGCTAAATATTAGAATTGACTATGTAAAATGTTACCAATACAAGCTAATATTGGTAAATTTGTTTCATTAAATTATAAAAGAATAATAGCTTTAGTAAATACAGAAATTTATATATCATTTTTATAATAATACAAAATTAATACATTGAAAATCGTTTAACACGAAACTGAGAGTACTGAAATATTTTTTCGAGTTAAGAAATATCGTAAAGAAACCCCAACAAAATTAAGTTTACTAGAGTACATTTCATTTACATAGATACATATACAAGTATCTATACTTGTATATGCATGTATTAATTACATATCAATGAAACAAAAAAACAAAACAAAAAAAATCGCAAGAACTTAATGAAATTTAATAGAAAATTTTCAAGTACTTCTGTTTTCAATCAACAGTCTTTAGAAGCTATATCTTCATTTTAAGCGAAATAGCAGTTTTCTTTCCTCCGAGCTTTTTGACATTGTGCTCGTAAAAAAATCCTTCTAAAATAGGGAAAAAATGTGAACAAAACACACAGATTTTTATTCAGACTGTGATGTACTCGTCACCGAATTCCAAAGTCAACTGATGTGAGATGAGATGTTTTTGTGTGGTGTTTTTAAAGGTACAGGGTGAAAGTATCTTAGATATACAAAATTGGTTTGTCACAATTTATTCCGAGGGTATTTTAAAGTCAAGTTAGCCTCTTTTCTACGAAACATGTGAAACCACCCCCTTTTATAAATCTTGTCTATGTGGCTAGTGTTTTCTGTGTTTTATTCAGTCTCAAAAGGATAATAAATTCATATTAAGCAATTTTTGTTTCGTGTTAAGAGAAAAAAATGCGTCAAAATAAATAGTAGTTTGTTGGGACCATTGTATATTATTTCGTGTTAACCAATATTTCGTCTTAAGCGTTTTCGTGTTAAACGTATTTCACTGTAGTTTATCTGGTATCCTTTACAAATGTGTCCAGAAATTGTGTTTAGTAAATATAAATATGCTTTAGTAAAGCATTTGAATCAAGCATTGTGTAAATATTCTTCTAAAAAAAGTCAAAATTTGATATTTAGAAAAAAATCTTAGAAAATTGAGTTGATTTTTCTGAAAAATTAACTCAATTGATTTTGTTCATTAAATCAATATAATTTTTTGTTTTAAAAAACACTTTACCCTAAAAATGAAAAAAATGTTGAATTTCTTATTATCTCATTTTAATTGTGTGAATTTTCTAAATATGTGTACAAAATTTCGTAGCTCTAGGTACAATATTTAGCTACTTATCTAATTTTTTCCTACGGTATGTGTTTAAGCGAAAACCAAAACTAGAACACGCGACGCCTGCATTTATCTCTTTCATTTATTTTACTGAACTTTAAATGGCTTTTTCTCAGGTTTTTATTTTTCTCGGTACTAGTAAGTTTATAAAATGCTTAGAGAGAGGCTTTTTTTTTATATTCAATGTAAAATTTTGAAACTTTTTCTGGTCGTTTTGTATATTATGTTTCATGATTTTGGGTATGGAATGAGGATTTCAGAGTTAATTGTTATTTTTTTTAAAAAAAATCAAAGTTAGATATTGCTGTTTTTTATACTGTCCCATATGAAAAAAATTATTGTAAAATGAATTTCTAAGAATATTAGAAAACATTTTCTAAGAATATTAGAAAAAAATTGTTCAAATATTTTAAAAATTGTAGAAGTAGTAGTACGAATTTTAAAATATTGGAATAAATATTTTTCACACACAGAAAAGTTAAGACTTTAAAATAATTTTTTAAAAATGATATTTTTCTACTCAAACATGTATTTCATGTACACTTAAATAGGGTAGATGTAAACATTTTCATATAAATATGTAAATAAAAAAATATTACTATAAAATTATTTTCCTCTTAATTTTTAAAAACAAACATGAATAATATAACATTTATTAAAAACAAAATTTTAAATACCTGTTTTTCTAAAAAAGTAATTGATACGATTGGCTTAATTTCCTCATAACCAATATTTCCTTTCCAATTTTTAAAAATAATAAAACACATGTTGCTTTAAAATTAACAGCATGATATCTTCATACTAGAAAATGCTGAGGTTTTGATTTTGAAATAACTTGTAATTTGACTTTTCATACACTTGTTAATGGCTGTAGTCGTATTATTTCGACATGAAGATAAGTGAATTGATATCAATCAATTAAACACAATACATTTTAACAGCTTATGGAGCATTTTCATTGTCTGAAATTCAAGAAGTGCAGGTGCACACAAAATCACGCCATCAGTCGTTCATGTAAAACTATCCACTAACAAACATATATATTATCTATAGCATTCACACATAACCATTGTTTAATGTACACTACAGCATCTACCATTAAATTCTTCCAAAATATCATAATAAAACACATTTCCTCGTTAATCATATTTAAACTCGTCTCATGGAAAGTAAGAAAAGTCCCGAAATTTTTGTGGAAAGGAAAAGAGGTATACGATAAAATTTAGAAAAATGTATTAAATGCAATTACCGTATTTACTCGAAACTAAGCCGCACCATTTTTCCAGTGTTAATGCTACTGAAAATCGGGTGCGGTTTAGAATCGAAGGCAAAAGATTTGTTGGATGGAGGAAATTGAGTTTCCACCCCTTTCAAAAGGCCCATTCCGCAGTGTATATCCAGTATTCAATCTATCCTAAACATTGTCTGTTTGTATTAAGGAAATGTTTTTGTATACGCTCTGTGTGTGTTTGATCACCTGTGGCCGCGGTAGCCGAGTAGTCAAGGTATAGGATCGTGGCTGGCCTTGTCACGAGTTCGAGCTAAGTACCACTAAAGACCCACCGTGTAGGGCAGCGATGCACGTTAAATATGTCGAAAGCTGAAACGTCCTCCCGTTGGTGTGGTGACGTAGTTAGGAGAGGGGAGTGCCAGCTCATGTGTCGTCCACGTCACTTGACCATAGTTCAAAATTAGGTAGACCGTCACCAAAAGCCCTCGTGTAGCTGAACAATGCGACGTTAATATTCACTTATTTTTGATCACCTAAACATCAAAGGTCAACAACAATATCAAGACAAGTTCACTATGACGCAAGTATGAGAAGGGAGGCAATTTTATTACAGAAAAAAAAACGAAAACTGAGTCGCGACCACTGAAAATGTAACACGAATGAAGCAAATATACGTCGATGGCCCAAACAAAATGATATAATTTTTGCTTGTAAATGTTCAACAGTCTTTAATAATTCTTTTATAATTTTTTATAATGCATTCTTTCAAAGAAATGTTGCATAACAAATGAATTGGATGGCATAAAAGACTACTTGGTGTGGGAAAATGGCGACGCCGTCATTAATTCCGCAGCGACACTGGAAGTGAGGAATCCTTTTCGGAACATTATACTGACAGTTAAAGTAATTATAGGTTCATGTATGTGTTTGAAAGTTTTTAATATACTTCTCAAATAAGTTAATAATTAATTTCTTATTATTTCTCGTAAAATTTCTAAGGTATCTGATATCGATGAACCTCTTACACAATTTTTTATTAATTTTTAAAAACGAGTAAAGAATGAGGTTGATTCATGTGACATCATAGTCACATGATAGTGAAAGCCACGTGATTCTAGCCAATCAATTCAAAAACTCGTGACGTCATAGTCACACGATAAAAACTATATTGTGTTTCCAACTAATCGGTTCACGCGCTCCGGTGTTGCCAAGTTTTGTTCTTTGCAGAAACTTTCTCTTAAAAAGTACATATGTATACAAAATGCATTTTATTTAAAAATATAAACATAAAATACGATTTTTTTTTTTAATTTAAAAAATCTTTTTGAAGAAATTGTTTTTTTCCCTAACAGTTAAACATCTTTAACCAAATATGAAATTTTATCTGAGTTTTACAAATAAAACAAGTACAATTAGTTTAATGTTTGTTTTGTGAATTCAATGGAAAACACGTGTTTGTTTTTATCATGTGACTTCATGAATCAAGCCCATTGGGCGGTGCGTCTTAGATTCAAGTAAATACGGTAATTACTTAAGGAGTGCATTGAACAAGTAATTTTTATTATGCAAGATATTAGAAGTATCATCTACTTTTATTCCCAGGCGAGGGTAGTGTTAGTAAATTAAAAACTTCATTTCTTAGAAACGAATATCACTGAAATATTTGCAAAACATCTTATTTCAAATTGATGAAATCAACTAACTACACGCATAAAGTTAAGAACCAAATTGATAGGGACTTCACGGCATTCTTAACTTATAAAGATTATGCAAGAAGTGGAAAACATACAACCTTGCAGACCAGGAAAAGCAAACTTTTGAATGAATTTGAGTTTTTAAGAAGAGATTCTTCCATTTTTATTACGTTTCGATTCGAAAACAAAGCATTAGGCACTTTCCGATAAACAGTTACAGTAAATTTATTTCGTTTATCTTTTGATAAAAGATATTTTTTTGCAATGATGTAATTATTTGCAAGGTCTTTAACATCTCTTTTGCTAATGCTATCTTCAACATTCTGTTGAAAGTGTTTTATTAATTACAACAGACTGATACATTTACCATTTAAAGTTATTAAGCATTTGGATTTGAAATGGAAATTTGCAGCAGTATATTTGAGTTTTAAGAGAGAATCAATGTAATTTTTAAATACATTTGATTGTAACTTTTATGTATATTTTTATAAACTGTAGATAATACAATTTAATATTATACCGAGCAGGCAAGAAAGTACTATTCTGCTTATCCAGCAAATGTGTAAAATGTTACTGGAAAAGAACTAAAATTACTTCAAGTGTCATTTTAAATAAAAAAAAATGTGTTAAATACTACAAAGCAAAGAAATTTAAACTGTAGTGTTATATTATATATCTAATCGTAATAACCCATTTAATTATAATATTTAAAATATAATACATAAAATCTATCATAAATAAATGTCTCGTATTTATTTAGGTAATCATTAAAAGACAAAACCATAGTTAATAGTTTTCAAAATGTAATTAAACTTGTCTAAAACAGAAAAGTTATTTTATGCCACTTTTTTCCTCACGTTTCTTACAAATTTTGGAATATAGTGGTCTCCTGCCGCTGAATATTAAAAATGTTTAACTTCAGACTTGCAGCTAATGTTTCTATTCTGAAAGATGGGTAATAGCAAAAATAAAATAAAATTAGATAGGTACTCCTTTTTTGTCGTAATTTACCTTAGTTCTCAATTGCTTTATAATAGTCATCTAAAAAAACTTCTAGGTACTTAACAAATTATATTATCAGTTTAAAAAGTTAAAGGAGAGAGATTTCTAATAATTTTTAAGCGAAATATATATTTGCAAAGAGAATTTGTTATGCCGCGTTTATAAAATCGGAAAATATCACTTATTTTTAAACATGTGATAATTTTCTAATGTTATACAGAATTAAAATATACGTTCATGACATAAAGCCATTTCAAGCCTGAAAAATAAACGAATATGCAAAGAGAAACTTATCTCGTCACTGTCCAAATTCTGTCGCTACGATCGTTTTAGAGGTTGGATCTGTCATCAAAATCAAATCATCATTTACTTTAATTGCATACATCATTTTATCCAAATATAAGGATACAACCAGGATTTGGAAAAGAAGAGCAGACTCGTGCCAAGTTGAAATTGTTAAATTAGAACACTTTCTATTTAAAACAGGCGTTCTCCTACATCGAAGGAAAAACTTTCGTTGTCGAGACTGTGACAAAATGAATCACTAAGATGCAATTCCTTAAATGAGATAAAAAAACATACAACTTTTCTTCACCCAGGAGAATTAATTTAATTTCGGTATATAAATAATCTAAAAAAAACACGTTAAATTTGTAAATAAGAATGGCGTTCTTATATATCCTAGTAATTGAGATGTGTCATAAATAAATAGAGTACTTTAATTAGAAAAATTTTAGTGTACTTATATATAAAAATGAGCAATAATCAATATAAAATATCAGAGTTATACATTTTGAGATCCTCAAAATATTTTCAAAGCTGCCGTTTTGACAATAGTTTTTGTTCCTTAGATGTATGAACTAGTCGTGACTTTTTCCTCATTCATCTTCCTCAAACTCCAATGTTGATAAATTTATTGTAATCAGGTATTAATGATCTGCGGATCATTTAAAAATGTAAGGGGAAAATTATATATCTTATAAGTATCCATAATTAATTTCTATCAATTCTTATGTTCTAGGAATACTTACTTAAATGATTAAAGGCAGATTACTTACTGCGTTTTGTATATCTACATTTGCATTAGAAGTTTTTTTTTTCATTTTAATTATATAAGCAAGCCAGATTAAGTTATATAAGCAATCAATGGTCATTAACCACACAAACTTCTTGGGTTCTGACAACAATAAAAAAAAAACCGAAAATGTGTATTTTCTGCAAAAACGATTTGTTGCTAGAAACCATCCGCGTACAATCTGAATCTTGCATTACAAATTCTTGATTGTAGAGCATATAATTTAGTTTATAAAATAAGTTGAGTTCCTTTAAAAATAAAAATGTTTCCTACCTGCTTTTATGCATACAGAATATAAAGAATAAATTATCATCTATCCCGTAAAATATGGCATTCCTACAACGTTTTTGAACAAAGGAAACTTCCAAATAACATCAAATATACATATTTCTCTTAATTATAAATAATAATAAAATTTTTTATTAACTGAATATTAAAATATTAAGAGAAGTTGATTTATATTCGAGTAATAATTTTCCATTAGAGTAATTATTTTTAATCATAAAAAAAACTTAAATATTTCTTTTTAATATTTAAAAAAATTAACTTGATTTCGTTATTTTCTTTAATTTGTGTAATATGGCAACTGTAGAAATTTCGTAACGTTAATTAGAAATTATATTCTACATTCAAGAAAAGAATGCTCAATATTGCTTTTCATACCAATAAAAGCGAATACTTTATAGCATTAAAAGTGTATGTCAAGATAAAGAAACAATTGCATATGAAATGCAATGTTTTTTCCCCCAATATAAAGGAACGGTAAGAGAGTTGGCTCTTTTACATTTTTAGTCGTATGATAATTTTTCTAAAAGTTTAAATGGATGAATCGTCTTATCATTTTAACATGTTACTTCATAACTTTAAAAATGGCATTGTTGTTATTAGTAAATGTAAAATAAAATGGTGATAACATTATAATAATGTGCTATATTCACGATGGTCACACATAATTAGAGAAATCATGTGTTTCCCTTTGAATTCAAAGCTCCCATTAGACATGTATTGGTAAAGTCCAGATACATTTTCAAATTTAATAATTGGGTAAAATCTAAGCATTAAGATTCAAGTTTTTTAAAGTGAAGAAAAAATATTCTTATATTATACGGATGCTTTTTAAAATCAAGAATAATTTGTTTACATATTGAGTTATTGTTAACCATTATGCAATTTTAGAAGAAAGTTTCTGTAATGCGCAAAAGTTGGCAAAAATAAAATGCAGGAACTGATTGGATGAAAACACGTGATCGTATTTATCATGTGACTATGACGTCACGTGAATTGAGCCCATTCAAAATTTTTTTAAAAAATAATTATATAATCACATATTATTTGGAAACCAGCTACGTCTTTTTATCCCTCTACAGTATATCTTATTTTTCTCTTTTTGCTTGAAACTTTTCCTAATGTATTTATGAAATGATATTATATTGCCAAGCACATGTATTTTTCACGAAAAATCAAATCCATTATTTTACGTTTCGATTTTAAAAATGGATTTTGAATTTTTTTTGCATCATTGATAAATTTTCAAACAGTTTTAGAACTTTAAATCTCTGTAAAATATGCAACGTAATAAGACAGACATAGCTACTTCAGTGATAACAATATTTATTTAATATAACATGAATCTAAAATAAAAGACAAAAGTAACAAAAATTTAAAAGAATTGGTACAATAAACTAGAGTTTATCTCTAGGTTATCGGTGGTAGATCGGCTATTTTGATCTTACAACAAAACTTTCGGAAGAAACACAAACAAGATTTATTCATGAGTTTTATCAAGTGTTACCTGTTTTAAATGCAATTAAAAACTTTACGTAACAAACGAAATGTTCCCTAGCCATCAAAAATTGCACTTCACATTAAAAAAAAAAATAACAGAACGTTCAGTGAAAATCTGCAAAACAAAAATTTTTTTAATGAATTTATTTAATTCTGCTAACAAATATGATATTAAGAAAATATCGATAGTATATTTGTTTATAGATATTCGAAAAATTAAAATTTATCAGAGCAAAGAGAAAATATCAGAATTTTTTTCCAGCCAGATGTATAAAAGTGATTAGTATAATTACCTTTATATTCCTAAATATAAATTAAAACATAAATTCAAAACAAAAATTCTAGTTAACAAAGGAATCATGTTATTTTCTTATATTCATGTAAATGAGAACATACATAACATAATTTTCAACTAATGATTAAATTTTTGAAAGGAAAAGAAAAAACTTAAAAATTATATATGATACATAAAAATATAAACTTAACAAAAACATATAAACATAAATCATATCTCACAAAACATTTACAACTATAAGAATTTACACAAATTTAATATCACTTAAGATTAGTAAACTTCCATAATAATGAAAAAAATGTAGGAGTTTTTGTGCTAAAAATTTTTTATCCCCATTGAATGAATCCCCATAAAGAAAACTGTAGTATCTTATGATCAGTGTTACAGACATGAATTATCTGCATTTTTCAAAACAAAAATTTAGGATGACAGCAGATTTTATCATCATGAATAGTAATGTTATGAAATATTTTTCATTAAGATTAATATTACTTTTATTCTATTTACGAATTATTTCAATGGTCCTTTCTGAAAGCACTTGCTACAAACAATGCATTTTTCGAAAGAGTGATTGTCATTATCATGAAATTTTAAGAACATTTTATAAGAAAAATTAAAAATATAATGTATCAAATAAAACATGACTTTTCCAATAAACATGACATCGCTGATTCGCACACTGAACTTGTAAGATATGAAGTCACGAAATATATTTCACTTCAAAGACAGTTTCATCAATTCTTAAGATAATCTTTTTACAATGGTTAATTTTTTTACAAGTATAGTGTGTATATTTAATATGCAGCATATAATGATTTTTGAAACATAAAAGAGAAATCATCTTCCTTGAAATTTTTTCCTCTTCTTATCAGGAAAGTTCCCTGCAAAATTATTCCTGATAAATAGCTTAACATTTGTAATAGACGGTGGGTATAACAGGGATTAGAAAAATAGTTATTCTCACAGAATAAGTGTAATACTCATTTGCAGAAAAATTAATTTCTGCTGCAATTTAATGCACCAATAAAAATTCTTGTCGATTTCGATGGGATAAATAACATTTGTTTCAATATAGGTGACTAAAAATATTACTCAGATTGATCTTTTTTACATTTCATTTTCGGTGAACATTTGCAAAATTTTATTACTTATTTGATTTTAATTTGAATCACAATTTCACGTCATTAAAAATTTAATATTTAATTAGATTTTAAACTGTAAGTAATTTTAGAGAATGAAGTTATAACTAAAATGATTTTTAATAATTGTCTAAGCAATTATCACCGAAATAAGTAGAACTTAAAAAATAACGTAAAAGAGACCAAATT
Organism: Trichonephila inaurata madagascariensis; assembly: GCA_019973955.1. Classification (NCBI taxonomy): domain Eukaryota; kingdom Metazoa; phylum Arthropoda; class Arachnida; order Araneae; family Nephilidae; genus Trichonephila; species Trichonephila inaurata. Next base: position 307,538 of record BMAV01019505.1, read on the forward strand.
TATAATCATGGAAAGTTAATTTATATTTTTAGTATGATTTTTTTCCACAGAGGAAATATTTTCTAAAAAGAACATTACTTAAAATATGATTGTATTTTTATAAGAACTGCATTTAAAATAAAAATAGTAATGTTCATAAAAAAAATTAGTGTCATAAAATTTTTCACGCATTTTAATGTACTTGTTACAATCAAAATATTTAATTAATTCTTTGTGAGGAATTTTTCTGGTTTATGAAAAAAATTGTCTACTTAAAAAAACGGAGGAGTAAAGAACAAAAACTGAAAATTATAAGAGCAACAGAGAGGAAAAAAACTGAAATATTCAATGAACATTTAACTTGATTCACTTCTTCAGTAAACAACTTTAGATCTGAAACAGATCACATTTCCATACAGACTTGTACAAAATCTTTTCAAACAAACAGCAACAAAAAGAAAAAACTTCCAGTCATTGGTTTAGCATTTATAAAAAAAAATCAAGGTTCAATATTTACTTTCCAGAAATTTACACAACGCATATTCAAGTTGTTTCAATAATAATCTATGAGTACGTCATTGAGTATTTTATGTCAGATTTTTGTAAGAAAGAACAATCACAGTTTCACTTCAACACAACCAGTGAGCTTTTCAGAAGTTGCAGTTAGAAGAACTTTTCCCCATTCGCTAATCGGCATCTTAAAGGAGTAAAAACCAGGGTAGGCAGTAAATAGTATTCTTTTATTCTTGTGTAGTTCCGAATTATAAGACTTTCGTCAAACGAGGAGCCTCTTTACTGTCTGTCTTCCCTCCCAGGGTGGTGGTTATTTATGTCTTTGAATTCGAAATTTTCCGATTTATTCTGGGAACACACACCAGTTCTTCAGTGTTCACATAGAACAACGATTTCTCGGCACTTAAATGTTACCATCTTGGTAGCTTCACCAAAATGAAGAGCATAAAGTATGATTTGTAAAGTCTTTTTTTTGCTTTTAAAACTTGAAAGATGATCAGTATGATTTTTAGGCGACGAGTGATCAGTTTCCAGACTCTTCTATTCACCGGTGTCCAAAACTGGTCATGATTCAGGACCTGTAAATAAAAATTAGGGATTTAATTTCTTTTCTCATACTTAAAAGTAAAAACCTAAAATTTGTATCTTCTTTTCAGGAAAATTTTGCTCATTATTGTCTCTTTTTAAGGATCAATGAATATTTTAAAAACGTCAATATTCCTCTTTCTCCCCTGTTTTCCGACTTGTTAAAAATGTTAAATCTAAGCACATGCGTTTTTTAGTTTTATGTGCTGAATATTCAATTATATGAAATCAAATTTATTGTAAATATATTATAAGTTTCCTCAACGTTACATGCCTAGTTCTCATATTAACAACGTTTAAATGAAAATTAGCTAGTTCAAAAGAAAATGATTTACGGGAATTTAGTTGTCATTCAATAAAAAAATAAGAGGGCATGTCAAAAGAATTTCTCAAGAATTTCTATCATAGTATTTCTGTAAAAGTCTGCTAAAAAAGAATAATAACCTTAATTATTAATCAATTTTTGTAACAAACAAAAATAAGTTATATCTTTCGTATTTTGATTTAATTTTATGCATGAGGTAAGTACCCAATAATGATTAATAATGAACTAATTCGTACTTTAGAACTAACTAATATCTTCCCTAGTATTTAAGTTTTTCAAAGACTACTTTCGTAAAGTATTTATTAACTGTTACTTTTAGTCTAGGATGTACGATAGTTGTTAACGAAACGCAATTAAAAAAGCATTAATATATCTTAACTTTTATATTAAGCAAAGCATTTGTTTAATATATTACAATTTAAAACAATTAAAATTCCTAAAATACTGACATTAAGAGTGATTATAAGGTTAAGTTCTAAAACATTACACTCCAACTAGTTCATATATAGCTAACTATGAAATTTAATACAGTTGTACTCAGTAAACACAGTAAAAGTTTCTAAGCAAGCCTTAGAAAAAGTTTTACGTGCATCAAAATCAACAGTTTTATCAAAATTTAGAAAAAAAAGCTGAAATGTTATAATTAAAAAGAAATTTGGCATAATGTTTATTATTATAATTCAATTTTATACACGAAAATTTATCTTAAATTGTGCAATGATTCATCTCAATTTTACATTTCTTAATCGTATTGATACTATTAGAATGCCTTTCAAAACTTTTTTCCTCAAAATTATGCAAAGAATTTTTTTTGTTAGTAATGAATTGAGTTCATTTTACTATTTTCATAAATTTCTACAATCATTGATAAATTTTAACACATTTTTCAAATATTTTAAAACATGTTTAAGTAGTCCGCATGATAAAAATAAAAACAATCAAAAAATGTTGATCAATATTTCATTAATGAAAAATGCATTTTTTAAACTCTAATTTTTTTTCTAACTCTAAGAATTTTAAAAGGAAGGAACATGCCATGACAGTAATTACAGAATGTAATAAAAGAATAAAGAAATTTTATAGTTTAAAAAACAAATTTTTTTCCAAAAAGTAAGTTACGATTTGGAAAAAAAAATTAGTTAGTAAAAATAAATTAAACTATTAATATATTTTCATTATTAATATTAAATTCTGAAATCATCACCAACCGAATCCTGAATTAACATGTTTGAAATTCGACGTGCACAATTTGAAAAGAGTAAAAGTTAAAAACTTATGTAATAAATGAAAGAATATTAAAGTTTTTCTATTTAGCTGTAATTTGCAACCTAAAAGATTTTCATCAATGACAGAAAATTAAGTAAGCGTGTTTGACGCTTTGCCATTGAGTCATAAAATCAGTCTGCCAAGTTGTGAAAAAAAAGCTCTGAAAATGTATTCGTTCTCCCAAAATAAATAAGCTTTTATAAAAAAACTGAGATAAAAAGCTCTCTTCTCTATAACAATGAATTAGATTTAAAGATTTATCTAATCTTTTCTGAAAATAAAACGAAAAAAAAAAAAGATTTAGCTTTACCAGATTTAAAATTTTACTATGAACTCTTATAACAGCAAATCTATAGCTTCGAAAAAAATATTTCTCAAGGAACTTAGAAAACTTTTTTAAAGAGAGATAATGATAAATTTTTAGCGAATAATTGGTATTAAAATGCATTTCATATGAGGTGCAAAGTGTAAAAGACAGTTTTAGTTCTAAATGTTTGGTGGCTTAAGAATTAATGGTTTTAAATAGAAAAATCCAAAAAACATCGAATAAAAAATTCGCCTTAATATAATGTCAGATGCATACTTTTTTAATATATTAAGTCCTAAGAATTGTGTGTCAAATAATTTCACAAATTGCACTGAATTTAGAAAAAAAATGTTTTATAAAGTGAAATTTTTAAAAGTAAATTAAATAACAAACGCATTATATGTATATAATTATTTTTCATTCAGTAAAATGAATTGAAAAACAAAAAATTACCGAAGAAAAAAAAAGCATAAACTAAATTTTTATTCAATAGTTTCCTGCGATGTAATGAATAGAGTGTAATTTAATGATTTATATATACTTTTTAACAATTATTTAAAGGAGTTAAAAAGTATGTAAAACGCACCAGTAATCAGTTAACACGTCCGCCCAGCACGTTAACCTACTTTATCATCAGAAGCTTTATCTTCCTTGGGAGTATGGGTTATAAATCTGATTTGTAAGGGCGTGATTATACACATCATAAGTAATGCAACACCCAGAAAATTAAAAAAAAAATTATAAGAAACCATTAAAAAGTATATATATCTAGAAAGTATTTACTAATTTTATTTGTAACAATTACGCATGTAATTTAAATTACAAAAGTTACGCGCGAACGCGAATAGAAGCATTTTAAGTTCATTGCACCTCTTTAAATATCTACAGAAAAGTTCTATAATTGATGGTTTAAAAATCCATTAAAATCCATTGGTTGATGTTTATGGAAGTAAAATTCTAGTATTCATCAGTTAAAAAAATTATATTAGCGAATATCTCAAATTTGATAATCTGAATAGCGAATATCTCAAATTTGATCAAAAATGATGATTAGATAAAACTTTAATGAAACATCACTTTCTCTCACGCAAAAATTTAATTATAAAATAGAAAATTAAATTTGAAACTCGTGAAAATCTCTGACAATGAATATATTTAAAGATGTATATTGTTTTTTTTATTTCAATGAATTTTAAGACCTTATCACAATTTTGTTATTAATTTTTTCCATTGAGTCGGAATATTACGACAGTATCAAAGTTCATACTTTTTACAAATTACAAAAAAAAAGCATATTTTTTATGCAATAATAATTTTAGTTCATTATTGCTGCACTTTAAAATACGTATCATATTAAAATTTCATGTTTCATATTTTTGATTGCATCATTATTTTATTTAAAGATGGTTTTTGATTAATTATAAATTTACGAACATAAAAGATATGATAAGCTTCTATCCTTCGCATTTTTAATATCTAACAACCAACGGAAATGACAAAATAATCAATTAATTTTGAGATTTTGTGTAGAGAAATACGCCAAACCTAAGCTTTAAACCTAAGAAAATCTTCAACCTGAAATTTATCCCCGTTGGACTTATAGACTCCCGTTCATAACCTTACACATCATTAAAAAATTCCATTGAATATATTGATCAAATTTAAGAAATCTTCACCTTTCTTAAAATGTTATCAAAAATGATGCGGTTGAATATGTAAGCCCTTAGAATTGTGTGTCTATACCCAAAATAAAAGTTTTCAAACACACAAAAGAAAACATAATAAAACTTTTGATCCATCTACTTAAACGCTATCCCAATGCCTTCCTCTTTAATTTTATCAAGAGAAGAGAGTTATTAGCTCCTCTATAAAACTCTGGTTAAACACGGCAAGAGGAAAACTTTTCTTCCGGATGAAAGCAGCTGTCCCCGTATTAATTTCTAATCTTATTGAGGTCTAATTAGAGCCCATATATGAAATGTGGATGGTACTGAGATCATCCGACCACAACGCCCTATCCCATGGCCAGATCTCCCTTTAATGAATTGACCGATTGGATTAATTAGGAATGAAATTGGGGGGCTCGCGCCTAAGTCCCGCTCGATTGTTATTTCGGTTTTAAGAAGATGAGACTAGGTCTTGAGCGTTAATTAATAAATGGTTCGGTCGCTCTCTCTCTCTCTTGGAACACAGCATTCTTCGAAGGGTGGACAACGCGCAAGTCCGAGTTAGGTAAATTCTCTGTGCACTCAGGGAACAAAGAAAAATTAAAATAGTTATAGGTTAAAGAAAATAAGAAATATTATATATATATATATATATATATATATATATTATACAAATTTTGTCCTAAATAATTGTAATAGAATTAAAACAGTTTATTTTGTTCCGTTTGAAAAAAATTGTGTATCATAAGGTACTCGACTAAAAATAATTAACCTTTAACTGCTGCTGCATAATCTTCCTATTCATAGATTTTTCAAAATGAATTCATTAATATTTTTTTGGCCGTGATAGCCTAGTCGCAAACTCGTGGCCAGCGAGTCGAGAGTTCGAGTCTAGGTGCCGCTAAAGACCCGCCGTGTAGAGAGCTGATGCACTGTAAATCTACCGTGTCTCAGTCCGAATTTTGGCGTGGTGTAGAAGTTAGGAGATTTAGGTGTCGGCTTCATCACTTGACCGTGTTTTAGAATTACGCGATATAGCCAATAGCCCTCGCGTTTCTTTATAGTCTGGCGTTACTAAACGGTTATTAATGAAAATTTGTTTTACCGCTCTCTATTTTATACTGAACATAAAAAACCAGAAAATAAATTTTCCTAAGAATCTATTTAATTGTATTTATGAGAACGAAAATAATATAATTTAGCTGTATATAAGACAATTAAATTTAACAATTGAAGTTTGTCTTATATTCTACGCAAGCGGTATTTTACATCGCATCACTAATTGTGTGACAAAACTCTTCCAAATTGACCAATATTGGAGAAATTTAAAAATTCTTGAAGTTTTTCTGATTGAGTCTGGGGAAATGGAGTAATTAATAAAGTATAATTTAATTCATCGTTTTATTATTAATTGGCTAGTCATTGTTATTGGACATGTTCTTGCAAACATTTTCCTTTCGTGAAAACTGTCAAGGGGATCACGGCAAAAAATAGTCCATGTTCGAATACACATTTTCCCTATTAACTTCATATTATACTCTAATTTCATATTCAATAACAAAGTATACAATAAGGATAAGACAATAAAATTATCATACAAAATAGATTTTTTCTATCTAAATAGTGCTGAATCAGAAAAGTTGAATTATATCATATTTTTTTTATCAACAAATGAATTACGTTATTTGTAATAATTATGTAATACTTTTATCAGTTAAAGAAACCAATAAAAATATTAGCTGTTTTGCTATAAGTACAGAAAAGCTCATATCTTCGAATATAATGACTAAATCTTTTTCGTACCACATGCAGTTTTACAGATGAAAAAAAAATGCATGCAATATTTAGGATACCCGGAACTTATGCCATAGGAGGGACCAAAAAAGTCGGGGCATGATTTCGCACATAAATAATTTTTAGTTGAGGCTAAAGACTAAAAAAAAAATAATTTCGAAGAAAAAATGTTGAATAAAATCCAAGGAAATACAAATACAAAATCGCAAACTGAAGCTATTTTGAGGCTGAAGGTTTCATAAAATCTAACAAAGTAGTCTGTGCCGGCTAAAATATTTTTTTCTCCCACAAAATTTCCTCGTAGCATGCTAATAATTTTTTTAGTCCTTGCTTTGTTGGAAAAATACGCTTATCGCTGGAGTCTAATGTTTTCTAAAATTTGTAACCCTTTTTCAATTAAACTGAGGCCTTCTGTCAAATTCCCAACAGTTATTCGATCTTCTGACTGAACTGGGTCTAAGGACTCGCTTTTTATTGTCATGCTCATGTATTTCTATCAGCTCCTAATTGTAGGAGAGAATCCAGCAGTTCTTCAACGTCATCACTATCCACTTCTAAAATTACTTATACCTAGAAAGATCGTCATCTTCTTCAATCACATTACCAATTTCAACAATTTTACCATTTTTTTTTTCTCAAATAAAAAAACGAATCGACGAGATTTGAAAATCTCGTAAATGGAATTAGACGTAATTTTTAGTGATCGTTTTAGTGCTTATTTCTGTCGGTCTCCGAAGAAACAAGAGGGTTGTCGGGGAATGAGCTCGTAATTGACTAGAACTGAATTCTACAAACTTCCACACTACACCAATATGAGGACTTTCAGCCTCAAAAGATTTAACGTGCTTCAGCCCTTCATGGATCTTTAGAAGCCTCAGGACTTGAACGTATCTCTTACGGAAAATAAATGTATAAATGTTTTCATTCCACAAAAATCTTCATGCTTACATTTAAAATAATTGATTAACTCAATACTTCAGAGAAGAATTTTACATTCAGAAACACCTCGATATTTAAATTTTTTTCCAGAGACTAATTATTGAATTTCTTTTCTTTATGGTGATAGATTTATAAATATTATTTATATTCGAAATAAATTACAGTCGAACCTCCATATAACGAACCTCTATATTGCGAATTTTTCTACATAGCGAACTTTTTCCTGGAACCAAGAACATATCCCGATTTTCTTTGTAAAACAACCTCCCAATTGCGAAGTGAATTTTCTGTATAACTAAGGCAACCAACCGTCCTCCTTTAGGGAGGACAGTCTTCCTTTTATAGATTCTGTCCTTCCTCGAAAAGTGTCCTCCTCTTCAACATTTTACAACTCTGATATGTTAATCTCTATTCAGAGATGAACCAAACATGTTTCCAATATGTCGAAGAATGGTCTGAAACAAATATCACAGGAAATAACAGTTTTGAATGGTGTTTTTTGACCATCGCAAATAAATTGGGTAGATACAGAAAACTGTGTTGATTTTTTAGCGAAAGAAATGCCTGATATTAAAATCAATGACAATTGTCTGTTTTAATAAATTAGAAGACTGAATATATGTTTAAATTCTAATTGTAACAATTGGTAAATCAACATGCTGAAATTGATAAAAAATGGGTGGAAATACTAAACCATTTAAAAAATAAGCACTTTCTATATGATAGTTTAGTTATTTTTGTTGAATTTACGTTGTGCTGACCTGGAACTAATGCAGAAATTGAAAGAGTTTTTTCAGTTGGTAATGATTTTTGGACAAGTGAGAAATCAAGATTGAATGTTGATACTTTAACTGTAGCATTTACTGTAAAGCTCAATATAAAGGATATTTTTTGCTCCGAAATTTCCAATGTATTAGAAAATGATATATTGACAAAAAAAAATCAATAGGAAAATACTCGTTTAAGTAAATAATTAAAAGGAATGCAAGCGTAGTTAGCGTATTTTTATTTAAAAAATATTTCAAATATTTACGTTGTAACTTTTTCTTAATTTTTTCGATCGCGTCCTCCTTTTCATTGTAAAAAATCTGGTCACTTAAATAAATATATAACGAACTTTTTTCTTGTGGTTTAATTTTTTCTTCCTTATGTTTTAAATATTTCTGTACATTTCTTCTCTCTTTTTAACACATTTTGTGGTGGTCATTAAGAGAGTTTTGGTTCATTGCAAAGATGTGAGGCATATATATATTATGAAACAAAGCATTTTTTCAATAAAAAAAAACTCAAACAAGATTAACAGATTTTATTAGTAATTAAATTTAACGACGCATGTGGTAATGTATGCTTAGAATCTCTATCTATAAATAATGTATGTTTAAAATTAGTTCTATGCTTTAAATTAGAAAATGTCCTTAAAATTCATTAATTTTAATTTAAAATTATTTTCTTAATGTTGAAAATGTAGTATATTCCTTGAAATTCTTTTACTTGTTTTCCTTGTCGTTTTTCTTTCTTTTTTTTTGATGGGTAAGATATATAAAATACATTAATATTAATTTATAAAAAGATGTAAACGATTACTTTTTTTAATGTATCATGTTTATGAATTTAAAATTTGTTTTATGTGGTTTATATATATATATATATTAAGTATATTAAAAGAGATGAACATCTATATAATGAATTTTTCTTAACGAATTTTTTTTCGGAACTAAAAGCGACTTCGTTAAATAGAGGTCCGATTGTATTTTACTCGATAAAAATTAACTTATAGTTAGTTTTAGCTAAATTTCGCTTTACGTGCCTTCAATTTTGAATTATTCCCTCTCACAAGTAAGATATTGTGATTAATTAATAATAAAACAACATAAATTAAAAACAAATTTCTATTCTATATTTTCAAGTCTTTTAAGTTAAATATATAAAAAATAAATAACAAATTATAATAAAATATTTCATTTACAAAGGTTTTGCTTTTCAATTGGAAAATACGGCTTCAAACAGTACAGAAAACTGAGCATAAAAGTGTTGAATTTTTAAATTAAATTCATAATTTAGAATATACCACTAAATTCCAAAAATGCGTACCTCTCTGACAATTAGAAAACTTTTTGAACTCAATAAAGGACGGTCATAAGGTTTTAATGGTCACTAAGGTGAATTTTTTGTTTCTGCCAATTTAGCGTACACAATAAAAAATATTTTATTCGTAAATTTTTAAAAAAATGAAGCAGAGACCATATTTAAATTAAATTTAAAACTTTTTTAAAAGGCAAAAAGTACAGATATACATAGTCAATATTTTTAGGAGTAATTCAAATATTTTTTTATATAGAATATAGTTGGCGATGTACTTCCTCGTAAAGGGACATGTTGCTGATTTTGTACATAAGTTATTCTGGTTAACTTTGGGGAAATCACTTAATTTTATTCAGAATATAATAATTACTATATCAATCTGATTTCAGTACTTATTTCATCGATGAATAGTAAAACGCCTTTGCCCTCATGTAAAAATGATACGACTTTATTCTCGAAATATAAGGAACCAATATAAATAAGCCATTGTACATTAAATCTAAAAACACTAACCTCTTTCAATAAATTAACTTTTATTTATATTTCTTAAACGAATTGATCTAGACTGTGGCACAGTCGATTTTTGCTAGTAAGCTGCATTAAACTGGTTTTTTAGAGCCTTATAAAATTACATTCAAGACTTTTAAATTAGGTATACTTCAGATGCATTTTACTTTATAAAAATATTCCTACCATACAAAAAAAATTAATTAATCTCAAAATCTAGATCCCTCCAAGAAAACTATGGTACCCGTGAAGTTAAAGAAATTTCAGATATCCATAAGGAAGAACATAAATAATATGCGATAAATATCTCGCTTTTTTCAATAGATTATCAAAAGAAAGTTTATGTTTTACTAGAATTTAAACTAGATGTTATAATTCGGAAACGTCATTTTGCTAAGAAATTAAACAAAAGTAGAAATAAATTCACGAAAGATGGTATGTTTTTAGAAGATCGCATTTAAGAAAGGCTTATGCGGTTTAAAACACTATGGTTGATGCCTAGATTTATATTATGAGCGTATTATGAATTTGGAACAGGACTAGAAGTAAATGTGGAATGAAACAAGCAACTTTATTTTTCTTGTTATACATGTCGCAGGGAAATGATGAAATTAGGAATTTCATCAAATCCTTAAGGGATACGATTAATTGACGGGAGATATTAAAATAACGTCTCTTCAAGGTCTTTTCCTGATGAAAGTAAGTGATTTTATCAAATCCTTTAACTGTTTCACAGTAAAATGATGAACTAGTCAGGATTTGCATTGGCAAATTGCTGTCCAGGGGGGAGGAGACACCTGGGGGTCGAGTCCTTGAACTTCCTAACCATACAGGTAGTACTATCGATCCCTTAAATATCAACCTCATATCTTTAAGAAAATCACACCATAGGATTAACATATTTTAGTGTGTAAGTAGCCAAGAGGAAAGATGTTTACACATCAAAAAATACCCCCAGCACAATTTTCTAATTATTTGTTAATTAGTTTCGAATAAATAATTTGTATTTCATTAACTATTGTATTACTTCTATAGTTTAATAATGCACCATATTTGTTAAATAAACACATTCAAACTCTTGACAATATTGTTTCATCATTTCATTGAAACAGATCAGGGATTTGTTCAAATCCCTTACTTTTATCAGGGAAATGACCTTGAAGAGACAGACGTTATTTTAACATATCCCGTCAATTGTGATCATCTCCCTTAGGGATTTAATGAAATTCCTAATTTCATCATTTTACTGCGACATTTACATTTTCCCGCTAAGATTTCCCCAAATTTTTTTAATTAATTTTCTTAAAAGACTGCACAATTCGAAACGACACGTAACGAGAAAATATTATCAATTAATGTAAAACTTAAGTTTTATATCGTGCTAGCCCTATCCGTTATTAAAGATTTTGTTTGATACACTCGTGCAGTTCATCTTAATTCATATATTAGGATAAACTGCACATTAATTTTTTTTAGTTATTTTAACGTTATACTAGTTATTTAATATATATTTATTTAATCGTTTTAAAAAATATTGCGATGGATTAAATTCTTAAAAAATAATATTAAAGATAACAAAAAATGAATGTAGGTTTTATATTTATTTATATCAAGGAAATTATATTTTGAAAGAAATCTTTCTATAACAACTTGTATTTCATTAATTTACAAAGTATTATAATTCTGAATATTTTTTATTTTTCGAAATATAAGATTAAAATAATAAATAGAGTGTAGAAAGTTCACAATACGAATGGTTATTTTAAACTGCATTTTAAACTTAAGCTTGAAGATTTATTTTATAAAGAAACATTTGCATATTTTGTAATCCTGTATTACACTACTTTGAATACGCAGATATTTTTTAAAAAGACTGAGTAATTACACTTGATAAATAGTGAGTAATTTTAAATTAAAAATTAAATTGAAATTCGCTGCATATTATCTGGATTTTTTTTAAAAAATGGAAGTAATAAAACTGCAGATTATTTTAAATCTTTTTCATGTTTTGTTTACTTATTCTGTATATTTAGATTTCTTTTCCTAGCTTTTGCTTTTTGATACTTTAAGTTATGTTTCATGTTAGTCGCTCTAAGTAAACAGCTCTGAATTTTTTATTTTTGAAGAACTCTTCGAATGTTTTCAATTTTTATCCGTATTTATTTTCCGGTTACTTTTCTTACTAGTATTTGGAGGATTGCTAAAGGTTGTTTTGAAACGTGTTTTTCAGACTTCAAAAAGAAGCTTTAATTTAATGAAATATAGAAACTTTGATGACAAAGAATCGGAAAGATTTTTTTTTCTGTATATGTGGGGGTGAATTAGAAAGTAGGTGGAAAGTGCATTAATTTCAAGAAAACCTGAAATAGAACATAAAGCAATTTTTTACCCAAAATAGTACAGGTTCCTGAAAATTACAGAGATAATTATTTTATTTCTTATGTTCTAATTTCTAAGCCGAAAATTAAAAAATACATTGCAGTTTATTTGAAACTGAAATAAGTATTATGCCAAAGTAACTAATAACCACGAAAAAAAAAAGTATAAGTAACGAAATTATTTTGAAATATATGTATTAAAAATAATAATTTAAATATCATGACAGTTTATTGCATAAGATAAAATTAGTATAAATAGCAAAATTTCCTGGCTACTTAAGTTATCTGTTTTTGTTAAAATTTGATCAAGAAAAATATTTTTATCATATCTCCAATCTGATTTCATGCACTAAACAAATCCTTATTTTATGTGCTTTTTATTTCAATTTTCCGATACATATCCAAAGAGATTTGCATTTATTTTTATGCGCATAAAATGAATTAACCGCAGTTCAAGATAAGTAGGAATAACATAATACCTTCAAATGCATAATTATTAATGTATTTAATTGATCTTGAAAAGCAGAATATGATGAAATTATAAAAGTTACGTATTGAGTAGATTAAGAACTTTAATGAAGAAGAAAAAAAGAAATTAAAAATATTGCTTAAAATCTACACAATTTAAAATTTTCTGTTAGTGGAAACTCCATACGCATAAAAACTCTAGTTTTGATTTTTTTTAAAATTAAATTTCTAAGATACTCAGCATTTTCAAAAATAAAATTCCCTTCCACCAACGAATGTTGTACATTGAAGAAAACCATGTTTGACACTTTTTTAAATATTTTTGAATTCGTATGCAAAAAATGAATAGTTAATATAACATGAAACGCGTAAATCCAATACAAATCTATCTCTCAATGCATTATTACATGCTGCATTAATGAATTAATTTTTATTTTGTGTGATAAGCTTAGAATCTAACATTATAAGCTATGTTTTTAAATCAAATAATAATTTTTAACTTAAATCTTCCACTAAAATTAGAAAATGTTTCTTATTTTTATGAGTGTTGAAATGCATTTATAAAATGTATCCAAGTTATTTGTTAATGTGATTTTAGATTTGGTGAAGGACTAATTACATTTTCTATAAAACTTATCTTAATGTAATGAATTAAAAAATTTGAAGAGAAAGAGGAAAAAAAAAAAAAAAAAACAAACTTCAATATGAAAATAAATATATTGGTCGAAAAAAAAATTATTCTGAAACCTATTCACGTATAAAAATGTATTAATCCTTTATATCACGTGCTATTTATTTCTTTATTTGCTAAACCGTTTTTAAAACTTCATAAAGATAAGATATAAAATATTTATCATCTCTTAGTCATTTTTTTTATCGAAACTTTTCTACATAACACATTTAAATAGAATTGCTAAAATGTTAAAATCTGTCAGCAACATTAAGCATCTATTTTAAACCAGATAATAAAAAAAGTATTAAGACAAATTTTAAAATATAAAAGAAATGACTCCAGAAATTAAAAATCTCCTCCTCCTAAACTAACTAGGGGTCTTCAACCCGTGGTCCGCGGGCCACGAATGACCAGCTGAAGACATTTTAATGGCCCTTCATTTGAAAAATTCCGCTTCTTGTCGTAAAAAAACACCCTTTTTTGTTATTCTTAATATTTAAAACATTTTATTAATATGCTTGATATCCATTTGAGATCTTAAGTTTCTTAAAATGATGAGTTTTTCAAAAATTTCATTGTGTTTTAAATAATTTTAAATATAAAAAATCTTAGAAGTTTTCAGAATAAAAAAGATGGACTTTTATCCTTAACAATCACAAAGTATTTTAATTCAACTTCCATTTAATATTTTTGAAACCGATATATAAATATATAAATCTGTAACACCATCTCTTCCCTTAGAATCAGTTGTAGTCTTGTAAAACAAACTTCTCTTTTTTATTTAAATTTCCTGACTACATTATTTTTTTGACATTCGTGTAGCCCGCAGATCATTGTAAATTTATTAATTTGGCCCTCGAGTTTTACTTTCGTTGAAGACCTTTATTTAAACTACTATATGTCTCTTGATTCCTGACAAATGTACTTCAAGCAAACCTGACATAAATGTTTAATAAACATGTTTTCAAAAATATGCAGTCATCACACCAGTTGCATATCCTACTTTAAAAATTCTAAACGACACACACATACACAAAAGACTACAGTTTATAAACTTACTTTGGCAACAAGATTCTAGGTGAATTTTTTTAGCGCTCTGGTATTTCATGTTCTTTAGAAGCATTCTCAGTAATTTTATCGATACTTTTAAAAAACTGACTGAGTTCTTTTTTTGCATTGTTTTCTAAGTTTACTGCTTTCTATATTCACAGAATGAATGGTAATGAAGAAATGATACAATGTAGGATCTCTGCAACGTCAAAAATAGCGTATCGGAGAGTATTAGGGACCCCCTGCAAAGTCAAGTTTTGGACCCGAAGCCGAATTTTACAAAGAGTACGTATTTGGCGTCTTTTAGGCTTTGGGCCCTCTAGAAGCCTCCCCCCCTTACCGCGATGCGGGAGTGTACGTTGCGCCACTGAACGTCAGATATATGTATTTGCAATATCATATAGTACTGTAAAGAAGAATTCTTAATCCAATGGAATATGGATCAAAAACATACGACATTTTTCAAATGAACAACAAAACGTCCTATTTTTAAAACTACGAAATTAGTTTGAATTTTACAACTTCAGTAGGAAAAACCAAAATAAAGTTAGTTGAATAAAAAAAGTTGAAATTTTTAACAGGGACAAAAAATGAAAATGGAATAACTGTGGGTGACTTATTCCGTGTTTATTAGGGTTAATCATTATTTCTGAATAATTTTTGATCGAAACGCATTCATTTAAAACGCAAAGGTTAAAGCAGGTGACAGTTTTTGACTATTCTGTGAACTAGGGGTCTTCAACCCGAGGACCGCAGGCCACAATGGCCCTTCATTTGAATCCGGTGCAATATTTGGAAAAATTGCCTTGTCTGTTTTTTTTCGTAAAAAACGCCATTTTTTTTCAGTTATTCTTGATACTTAAAAACATTTTGTTGATATGCTTGATATCAATTTCAGATAAAATTTTCTTAAAATGACAAATTTTTCAAAAATTTTCATTAGATCTTAAATGTTTAAATATAAAAGTTCTGACTATGCACAAAATCTCAGAAGTTTTTAGAAGAAAAGGTGAATTTTTATACTTCACACGAAAGTATTTTAATTTAACTTCCCTTTAACGTTTTTGAAACTGGTATATACATATACAATTCTGTAACACCATCTCTACCCTTAGAATCAGTTGCTGTCTTGTAAAACAAATCTCCCTTTCTTATTTTAATTTAATTACTACATTATTTTTTAAAAAATCGTGTGGCCCATGGATAATTATAAATATTGTATATTGATGTGGTACGCGGATCATTGTGGATTTATTGATATGGCCCGCGGGCGTTAAAGGTTGAAGAGACCCTCTAAACGATTGATAAGATAGAAGAATAGTTTGTTATACCTTTACTTCTTGACTGAGTATCCGCAAAAAGATACTGATAAATACCAATTCTTTTAAAAATAATATTTTATTATTTTTTAACCACCGGTTGCTTTTTGAGAGACATATTTGAAATTAGAGCACTTAATTTTGAAATTGTACAGTGAAACTTATACTTCTTGCACATAAAATTAATAGCATTCCTCTTGGAAATTTATAAAAGAGAACTAACCTTGAATTTTAAATAAACTCTTCCGTTTTAAACGGCTCTCAGCCAAAGGACGTCTAAACATTTTCCTGATTTTGACTCCAACTTAACTTGGCCGTCTAAACAAAGTGGTATCGGATTTGAGGCGCCATCCGAGAGTTAAAACAAGACAAATTAACAAATGAGTGCTCCAGCAGAATAAATTACCGGAATACAGACACAACTTTTTGAATGTGATATTTATCTTCTCTTTGTTTTTGTTTTTTTTCATCGAGCTGCGTTTATTATAACCTTCTGACTTAGGTTTATCTAGAAAACTATATATCCCCAATGAGTGATCCTATTAAATATTGTCTCATGAAACTAAACCCATTTGATATTTATTTCTAACAACATTGAATAATTTAAAATGAAAACTTCCTTCTCTGTATATAAATAATTGAATTCAAGCATCATAGAGGTGACCAAAATTAATACCGATGATCAGAACCTAAACACAATACACACATTCTTGGAGACTGAGGAAATCTTCTATAACAGGGGTCGGCAACCTATAGTACGCGTGCCACATGTGGCACGCGGTACAATTCTCAAGAGCACTCTGCACTACTCTACAAATTTGTTAATACTTGAGCGGATAAAAGTTGATAAATTTGAAATGGACCTTATTTGACAAATATTGTTAGAATTATAGACATTTACGGGGAATTACGAAAAAATCTGAAAGATGGTGCTAAAGATAAATTTACAGCTATTTTTTTAAATTTTTGAATGTCATTGTTGGGAAGATTTAATTGTTTGAGGAGAAGAAATTTTTTATGTACTCTGCTTTTCACTTTTGGTTCCATATATCAAAGTAAAAAAAATCTTTCCTCATATGAAAAATATTACGAGTCTATAAAGAAATTGTTTAACAACTGAATCGCGTGAAATTGAAAGTCACACATTATACCCTTGATTTTGCGATATGTAAGTAAAGCGGTGCAAGTAGTAGTTATGCATTAAAATATTTATCTAGCTTTTTATTTAACTGTAATGAAGGTAAATACTTACATATATTTTTCGTTGTATATTTCTTATTAAAATACATATGTTTAAAAATGCATAATATATGTACAATTTTAATTTTTTTAATTTTTGTTAAAGAAATAGTTGTATATTATGTTGTTTATTAACACAAACCTGAGAAGAATTCGGAAATTCAGAAGCAAGAACTGATGGATTTCTCAAAGAGATCCCAGACACGGAAAAAATTTTACTCTATATTAATCATATAATTAAACAAAATATAGTTGCTTCGTTTAAATTTTATAAATCGCAGTTATTGTATTTAGTCTTCCAAATATTAAAAAAAAAATGAATACAGAATAGCTTTTTATTTTAAATAAAAATTTAGTACATCTGATTACACATAATAGAAAAAAATGCTATTCTTTTGCATTTAAATATAGAAATATAGAGCCTATTTTAATTCCCCATTTTTATAAATTAAACTTAATTCAGTGACGCAACAGCACATAGAAGGCCAAGGCCTACTGTGCCCGTCTCAGTTTTCATGATTTTGGGCACTGATGTGCATGAACAGATGTTACGGTCAGGTGGTCAATCTAACCCCCTTCCAATTTTTTCTATTATATATTAATTATAGTCAGTAAGAAATTAATCTTACAATTCATATACCTTTGATTTTCCCTTAACAATAGCAGAGGCAAAATAGTATTTCGCAACTCAAAAGACTTCCAAGTGCTACTTTTTAATTCTAGAAATAATATTTTTAATTATTATAACGTTGCCAAATTCTTATTAGTTTAAATCATTAATTTTTTGTTATATAACTCCAATTCTATTTTGTTTATACCATAAGGTTTTCTTTTAAAAAATATATTAATATAATTATCATTACATTTTAATTCTTGCTTTTAAAAGAAAATTATAAAGTTAACTGTGTTTCACCAAATATCCTTAACAGGCAGTATTCTTAAATCAAAACATTTCGTATTTGTACTTCTAAAAATTTTTTGTAATATTTTGTTGCATAGATTTCATCATATACGATGTGAGAAGCATTACTATTTATAAATCAATCTGTCACAACTTCAGCAAATGTTTATATATCAGAAATAGTATTTACTACTTCTAATATATAAACATTGATATATATTTGAATATGTCCTTTACTTGTATATTTCAAGAGAGAATTTTTTGCTTTTCGATTCAATGAAATAAACGCTTAAAATTTCTAAGAAAAATTAATTGTTTTCAGTTTTAGAAAATTACTTTATTTTAGCGAGTTAAAATTGGTTTTTTATTAAAATCTGTTACAAACATAAATTTAAGCATTTCTGAAAAAGAACATAGACAAGTTAAAATTATAAAATTCTTAAATCAAACTCCAAGGTATGCAGCATAAATTTTTAATTTTTTTTTTTATTAGTTAATTTTAAGTAGATCGAAAGGTATAACTGACGTAAATCGCACTACACTTTTCACGAAAACACGTCACTGACAAGTTTATGTATTTTATTATAGTATTCTTCCCAAATAATTCCAATCCTGTTTGCAAAATAATTTGAAAAATTTAAATAAAACACAAAATATTTCGAATTAACTTTTTTTTTCATATTACAATTTACTATTTTCTACAAATGAAAAATATAGGATAAAATTTTTTTCTTCCTTTAAGATGTTATAAATAAGTTGAAAACAAAAACTTGGCAAGAATTTTGCTCTCTACCAAAATTATTACTTTTCCTGATATTTTCCTGATAAATTTTTGTTTTTTATGTTATTTTCAATACATTCTAATAAATTCTCTCAACTTTTTTTCAACTGATATTAGTTTTAATAAAAGTTAAATGTAATTAAAAAATATTATATTTATATATTTCAAAAACTATTGCATGTTAAGATTACACTTATAAAAAGTTGCGTCTAATATTATTAAAGTGATAACTTAAGAAATAATTTTATTCGAAACCTTTGAGTTACAAGCAAAAAACAAATTGAAAATGCATAGTTTGTGTAAATCGACAAACAATAGAAAACGCCATGTTCATATATCGACAAAATCATTATTTTCAAGTATGTCTGAAACGTGTATTATTATTTTAATTAAGTGAAAATAACATTTAAATTTTATTAATTTTTTCAAACAATAAAACACTTTATTTAATTTAAAAAATTAATATTTACCTTTAATTAAAAAATGGTGTTTGACCATTCAGGAAATTCAGTTATGTTATTCTACAATGAATTTTCGTGATAAATTTAATTTTTGTAGATCAATTAACTTTTTTCTAAATACTACTTTACCGACTTTAATGCATTGCATTTTATAATGATTATTTTTTTGTAATGACATTAATATCTGAAATAAAAAGATTTTCGCAAGAAAAATTATGAAACATTTCTGTCCAAATTCATCTTATGTCTATAAAGAATTTTTTTATATATTTTTAAAAAAAAATACATACAAAATTATGTTACCACGTATGTTAGCTACCATATTAAAGACACTGAAGCAATGAAATACAGAATTAATTTGGTTTGATAGAATATTCTATAATTAAATATGTAATATTTAATAAAACTCTTAAAAATATGTAGTTCATTACATCCAAACAATCATTACTAATTTATATCAGCATAAAATAGTGAATGGCATAACTTACCCCCTAAAAAGGTGTCTCGAAAGTGAAGTTAGATATACAAAGCACAATGTAGTATGTGAAAGTGTTAATAAATATAGATTGTAATCGCACAGCATAGATAATAACGAATAAATTAAGATAGTTTAGTAAGTTTTTCTTACCGTGTAAATGTAGTTAAAAAATCAATTAATGTTCTTTAGAAGTCTCATGGTCTTTTCATTACTCAGAGATTAATATGTGCAGTTTTCTTTTTTCATTTCAGTGTTTGTCATACAAATACTGAAAAACTAACAAACTCTATAATTCCACTTCTAAGCATACTATCGTAACTATTCAAATAACTAGTTCAAAAATTACGAGAGAATGGAATTATATATAATCTCAGTTCTCTGGAATTTTCGTAGAATTAAGTAACAATGATATAATGTTCAATGAAAGCAACGTTTTCATTTCTTACTGCATTTTGAAATTTGATAATACTCCAGTTTAAATATTTAACATGTTAATAAATATGATAAATACTTTATATATTAACATAAAGTATTTAAAGTTAATGTAAAGTATTATACTTTATATGTTAATTACTACTAAAGTGTATGTTTCAAATAGCATAGATTTCAAACGTAATACAAACCTAAATCTTTTTAATTCCTTAATAAATTTAATGATTTAATGACACTTATCCAATTTTGTAAATAACAAACATGAAAATTTCTTTGAAATACAATAAGTAAGTCAATTTCAAAAGCGTTATGGTATTTTAACGTCTTACATTCATTCTTTTTAAATGTGAGATTATACTTATAAAAGTGAAATTACTCATTTTTAATATCTTGCTATGAATGATCTAAACGATATTTACACCAAATACTTGTACAACAAATATAATACTAATGAAAATAAATTACATATTAAATCTTAAATTTGGAAAAAAAAAAACTTAGTCATATATTTATGCTTTTAACATAACACAGAAATTGTATGCTTTGAAAACGTATACGTATTTCTACTTCATACAAAATCGAATACTTGTTTTACCAATTTTATTTTTCAAATAGCTGTACAGTAACATAGTATGCATTAGAATTCTCTGTCTTTTTATATACGCGATTAAATCAAATATATTGAAATTTTTCTTATAAACATAATGAAGCATATTGAATGAATAGGGAAAACAATTATTTATATGAAAAAACTTAAGACAATCTTTAAATCCTAACTCCGAACAGTTCTAAGCTCCTGGAAATTTAATGAAACAGCAATAATTGAAATCTGAACTTAATTAGTTATTACACTGTTTTTACATACAATAAAAACATTCGTATTCACTTATAAATAATTAGAGTACTGTATTTATGAAAAACTTATGAAAACAACTTGAAATTTGCAGTATAGTTAGTAAAATGAACCCTTCACTTAAAAAATCTCACGAAAGCAGCAGTGAAATGTTATTTCTCTAGATATTTAAAATAAATAAAATGCTCTGCTGAAATCTCCGAATTTGAGCGCTGCATTTTATAATTTCTTAATGATGTAAGAATATAAATTACACCAATAACCACTCTCATGTGAACTTATTCTTTTTAAAAAACCCTGTACCACAGTTGTGCAAATTGCTTATTAAAGTATTAGATCTCAGAAATTTTACAATGAAAGCTCATATACGCTTAAATCAATTTTGTTTTAAAAATAATTAACACTGTTACTTGATTTTTATTTCGATCAACTACTTTTTTACACATTAAAAGCTATTTAACAGATCTTAAAAATTATTAAAAAAACAACATTGTTAATATATCCACAACTTTTCATATTTATCATTTTCAATTCAAATTAATATGTATACATTAGTATTAATTTTCTCATGTTTTAAAATTTTAATAATTCAAATATTAATAATTTTATTATTTTAAATTTTTTTCATTTTAATAATTTATTTTATTTTGCTTTTATCATCATTATGCACCTACAGCACTGTTTTGTAATTTGAAAAAGTGTCATTTCTGATAGGTTCACTGAATTTGTTTTAAAAAATACTTATAATAAATGTTTAATAAGAAAAAGAATCTTACCAATAAATCATTGCCATTCCTTCATGTCCGTCTCATTTTATATGTAGAACTCTGGAGAGCTCGGACTGCTGGCATTTGTACTGGACAGAGATCCCTGTTGGTTGAACTCACGAGATCTGTTTAGGGATAGTTGTTGCTTGAGCTGTTGTTTGTAAAAGTCTCTTTCTTGAATGGCCACATCTCGGTCGTGTACTGCTTTATCACGATCATGTATGGCTTTCTCTTTTTGCTGCCTTTCAGCCTCTCTTTCTCTGATGAGCCGATCTCTCTCTAACTGGAGGGCTTGATTGTTCTTCTCTAAAAGACACTTCAGAGCTATTCTCTTTGTTCTACAGTTCTGGGCATAGCCTCTGTTTTTCAGAGTCCTTCTTTTTTGTTTGATTCGTGTTATTTCTTCGCGGGGGAAACCATGGAGTCTTCTGTTCAGATCACGCACAGACAAAGCGGTCAGTTGTTCGTCAGTCAGTCCACCGTCCATGTGATTTGATGGGTCGATCCTCAGCATAGACCTTGCATTGGACCCAGGAGAACCTCCTCCGCTGTTCGAGACTTGGTTGAAAGATGGGGACGGCAAATCGGCCAGAGAATCGCAATCATCACTGGCCGAGAAAGAACCGGACGATGAGGATCCGGGCACAGATTCCACGCTGCCCCCGTAACCATTCATGCAGGAACTCATTTTTGACTGTTGAATATGTTGTTGCTGTTGTTGCATGACATGCTGGTGAGGAGGATCTTCAATGCCGTGAGGAGAGGTTAGCATGTCTCCGTAAACACGCCTCAGCATCCAGCTGTCAATATCTTCTTGATTTCTTAGATCAAGGGGTTGTGCAGGTAGCCACAGCATGCTTTCCTCCAGCAAGTTGGTTCGACCGTCGGGTTGCATCGCAGGACTGTCGCCGGGAACGGCTGCTACAGAAGGCGGTGACGGTGGAAAGCTGGGATGGTGGTAATCTGGCGCGAATCCTGGCGTGCTACCAGCGAGAACGACAGCTCTTCTACCCCCACCTGGCAAAGACGCAACGGCAGGGCAGTGCATCTCTACCCCGGGGTACTGTAAAACTCCAGCTCCCTGGTGTTGCAAATGCTGTTCCATGTTAACCTGATTGTTTCTCTGTTCCGTCGTATTGCAACAGTTAATGTTTTCCGTCGACAAGTGGACCCCTTCCATTCTCTGTTTCAAATTCTCGTCCAGAGAATTCAGTTCGAATTCTTGCTCCATCGATACCAGGGCTAGTTTTAGAACCATCGGACCGGACAATCTCTTTCCATAAAGACAAGAGTCGTGCCGTGCGCTAAGCGATCGTCGAAACAACAAAGACGCGACTCACTCGACAATAGACAAGGTAAACCGACCTTGGCTTGGATTCTTCGGGTTCCGATCCGCGTTCCAAAATAGTTCACGAGTAGAAGATCTTGACAAATGTCTTGAGAAGATTGGGGGAGTGGTACAGCGCGACTAAACAACTACTACAAAGGGTGGAAGATTTTTCTGGTGGTTTTTCAGTCAAAAGATATTTATCTCTTCCGTATCAATGCAGCGAGATAAAAACCAAAATGAGCGAGCGAGAAGGAAAAAGAGAAGAGAGAGAGAGAACACGTGCTTTTTTCCTCTCTTCACCCCCACCGCTGTCTATCGGGACTTCTTCCGTCGTACTCCGTGACACGGGTGCGCACACAGCTCTGAATTTACTTCGGGAAAGAAAAGTCCCATACGCCCGCAGCGCCGCGCTTTTAAGCTTTTCCCGCTCTGTGGACCGTCTTCCAATTTATGACGTTCCGGGGACATTGAGTGACGTCACGGGATATACTTCAACCCTACCAATCGGAGAGAGGCCTCCTCCTCCCTTCTAATATGGAGAAAAGTTTTCAACTCCCCCCCCCCACTGCTTTTTAATTTTATTTTATTCGGAGCCTTTTTTTCGTATAGTTGTGACGTCGATTTCAATATTGTTGCAGGTAGGATCTGTGAGTTTATATCTGTCTAGTAGTTTGTCTAGAAATCCGATTTGGATTTATAGTATTTTTAGAATTTTATTTTTTATTTATCGAAAAGATCGGGGCAAAGGTGACGAAAGATAGGAATTGGATGTCTATGTTTACACAAAAGGCTTGAAATTCGAAGAGAGAATTTAGATATTAAGTATAAAAATTGTTTCAATGTCAGCCAAGTTTTATCGCCTTTTTTTTTTTTTTTTCTTTAATTTTATAAAAAAAAAAATTTTTTTGAAAAATAAAAAAAAAAAAAAACTTTTAAAAAACACTGAAATGAGAACTCGAAAATAAATTTCAAAAAAAGAATTACAAATAATTTGATTTTTTCTATTTGTTAATACGCTGAACGAATAAGTCTAATTTTTTTTTACTTCTTAATATAAATTCATCCTCAAACAGGAAATGGTTGTATTTATTGAGAACATCACTTCCATTTATATATATAATTAAAACTATTTACCGTATGTGTCAAATATGAAATTAAAAACTGCGCAATTAATCCATTTATAATGCTTTAAAAATCAATCGCCTTTAATATTTCTTAGAATTAATTTATTATCGAATCATAAACAATTATGTCTACATTTAAAACATTTCCTTTCTTTTAAAAACAGTTAGTATTTCAATAATAATACATGCCTTAGTTTTTATCCTAGAAAAATTGGGAGTGTGGGGGGAGTTAGGGATGCTAAATTTTAATAACTATAATATCCTGTTGAGATATGTTTGTTACAAAGTATATCTGTACCTGTAATTGAGATATTTCATCCCTTTTTAATATTTGCGTCCAGTATAATTTACGTTAGAGTTTTGCTTCAATTTGTTTTGGAACTCAGCTATTGTTTTAAGAAAATTATTTTTGAAACTACACAACAAACTACAAATTTGATAAAATTCATTTTGTGGTAGAAATGAAAATACATTTTTTAGGGTAATATTATGTTTCATATACTCTCATTTGATTGAATTATATATTTCTATTTTAAAATTAAAAATTTTTTTAAAAAATTCTTTTTTTATTCAGTTTTTTATATTTTTTTAAAATTAAAGTATCATGAAAATGAAAAAAAAATTATTTGTAATATAAAAATAAATAAGATAACCGAAATTCATTAATTTTCTTCTTGGTATTTCAGAAATATCATCGAAATTGTTGAATGCTATATGAGTTTATTTCAATACTTTTGAAATTTCGCTAATTGTATTTTTATGTTAAATTTTCAGGATTTACAATTTATGAATGTTCAAACTATGTAATCAACTAAAAGATTGAAAGATTTTTTTCCTCCTGTTTTTTTACATATTTTTTTGCAAAGTCAAAATCAGTTTTTTTTATAAAAAAATTTTTTGTAAAAAGAAAATACAATATTTAACTAGAGATATACTTTTTGCGCTAATGTTAATCTCAAAATTTATTCAAGAAAATCGAAAAGAAGCATCGTTTCTTCTATTTTATTAAAACTCTTTCAATAATATCAAAATACTCTAAAAAGTTTTATGTTTTAAATGGAGTATATATATTTCAGTTACATCTATAAATGTATAAAACATTTGAAAATTGTTCGTGTTATTAGTTTTTATCAACCTATTGAAAATAATCACATTGAATCATGCCTGAAGAATTCTCAGATTTTAAGGAATTTTACGTAACATTTCATCAAAACTTATCATTTTTATAAATTCAAAGTTTTAAAAATTCGCTTGCTTCATCCTATTATTGTACACAGCAACTCATCGTTTTTAAAACGGATATTACGTCTTTACGATGTTATTCTACTGATTTAATTTTAATTTGATTCCACTGATTAAAGTGTTTAATTTTGTTATTAAAATGAAATTCTTCCTTTTATTTTAAATAAGAAGAAAACCGTGCTTTCAAACCATTTCACTTACAATGAGTTCTTTAAACTTTGTAACTCCTTTTTTTTTGTCACACGCCTTCATACGCTCTTCATACACCCTAATGAAAAAGTAGTGAAAGTAATTTATGATTTCATATCAGAATGAACTTATAAAGTAAAAAGTGAAAATTTAACATATTGTCAAAGTCAAGTGTGTGTGTATACTGATATTAATTAATATTTATACTTAGGAACAACATGAAGTAAAAAACTATGATTAAGTTAATTTAATCTCCAATATAAAAACAATAAATTTTGGCAAATTCTCAATTTATGATTTCATTTTAATCAAACAGTTATTCTTTTGTAGTCTCATATTTCAGTAATTACTGATTATTATTATTATGTATCATAAAACTTGAAACATTGGTCATTACTTTTAGAATAATTAGGATTTTCTGAGCGCATAAAATATAAAGATTTCATTAAAATTATGTAACTTTTTTTGCATTTGTAAGTCACTTCTAAAATCCCTATTAAAATATTTCAGTAGTAAACACGGTAGATTAATCAGTTTATGTAAAAGCAAAATGAAAGTGAAATAGCGAAAATATGAAATTCCCATAACCTTTGTGAATGTAAAATATCAAATATTTTTATTCAAAAATGTTATACTTTTTAATACTAACTTCTTATAGCTTAAATTTTACGAGCCACCTTACTTTATTCTTAACTTATTTCTTGGTTTTTTTTTTTAAAAAAATGTAGATATACTTATTTTTTTTTTATTCGTATTAAAAAACTGATTTTTCATCAAAGTTGGTTTTATATTTCTTGCGTTATGTTATTTCACGAAGGAAAATTAAAAATTCCCACCTGAAACAAAAAAATAACCAAGACAAATTTTTCATAGGGGGGAGGGGGGTAATAATTACAATGTAATGATAAAAAAATTCTAATGTGAATAAATAAGAGATCATTAAGATGAAAATTCCTTTCAAAGAATAAAACAGTTTTAACTAACCTCCCGATCCCCTGGGAAATTTATTTAAAAATTTTGATTTTACTTCATAGATTTAACTCACAAATTAGAAAATTCAAAATGTTTTGTTTTCTTTATAATTAAAAGATAATTTTTTTTATCTATCAATAAATTTAAAAAAATTTATTCCTGATAAACAAGATACTGTTACGCATAAAATTATAACATTGAAATTATACGAAATTCATACGTTAACTAAAGCAAAGAAAACGACGTATAAAATTTAGAAAAACAATTGTATATTTTTAACACGCTTTTATAAGTTTCACTTTTATGTAATGGAATCTTTGAACTCGATTTTAACCCACTTTAAAAGGTCAGATTAATTCGAAATTTTGCACACTTGTCAAGGACCGATGACAATACAATAATTTCATAATTTTGTTTCATTGTCCTGACCGGATCCTCATAAATAAGGATTTTAAGGATTTCAAGATTTGGCGACTAATTCCATATGCATTTCCAGATTTGGCGACTAATTCAAAATTTAGCGACTAAAAGATTAAGGCGCAACCCTAAAACCGCAAATAGGCTTATGGTTGATACAAATAAAAAAGGTTCTTTATGTGAAAAAGGGTAGGGTGGGTGCGTAGTTTTTCTGAAAATGAAAATAAAAAAAAAAGATTCGTGCATGTGAGTAACAATAATTTATGTTCTAACTGCTAAATATTTTTTATTTTTATAAAGCAATACGTTTAGAAGTGTTGATACGAATTAACATTATAGCAATACGTTTAAAAAGTGATAAATTTATGTTCTAACTGCTAAATATTTTTTTTATTTTGATAAAGCAATATATTTAGAAGTGACGATACGGATTAACATTAAAGCAATACGTTTAAAAAGTGATATAATACGATTGACATTTAATATTTCTTCTTAACACACTTTTATTAGTTAGACCTGTATCTATAGAGACGGAATATTTGAAATATAACGATATGGGACCCATTCGAGGCCACGTAAACGGAGAGAATAAATACCCTTCAGACCCATGAATTAATATCCATTGAAGAGCAATATTAATTCCAGGAGCCACATAGTTCCGACTCCAAATATCAAACTCAAGGATAAATTCAACAAAGAATAAATGATTGTTTTAAAAACTAAAAAACAGGCTTTTATTGTAGATCGAACTAAAAAATTAAAAATAATTGATAGTTTTAGAAAAAACTAAAAAATACGCTTTTATAGTGAATCAAAATAAAAAGTAAACAATATTTTTAAAAAAAGAGTAAAATGATTAACGAGAAAATTAATGTCATTGTGGTAAAAACGTGGGGTGTGCTTTGTACTACATTTTTACACTAATTCAGCATTTCGGAATAGAACTAGTAAGAAATTATAACAATTAACACAGAGCACCCCACGCTTTTATCCCAATGACATTAATTTTCTCGTTAATCATTTTATTCATATATTAAGAATTATTTTTTTACTTTTTAGTTCGATTCACTATAAAAGTGTGTTTTTTAGTTTTTTTTTAAACTAATTTATAATGAGAAAAAGTTAGTGATGTTAATTAGTTAGAATATCTTTAATACTTTTTAGGTTTTGGGGATTTCCTCCCCCCCCCTCTTCTTCTATAAAGGAATTAAGAAGCATCTGAATCCATTTAATTGAAAAGGAAATTCCTAATGCACAACTTTTCAGTCTGTTCAAATTTCGGAAAGATTTTTTATTTTTAAAATGAGAATGAGAGAGAAACTGTAGTGAAATTCAAAGTTTTTGACATCATTGTTTCGGTCTTTATAAAATGTGTGGAATCAGAAAATTAAATAAGAAGTTGCGCGGAAGTTCAATCAATAAAAGAGCTATACAAATTTTATTTAATGAAAAAGTGCTTTAATTTCTTAGCAGGAAAAATGTCCAAGATTTATTAGAACAAAAATAAAAAGTAATTTAAAGTACATCAGTATTGTTAATTTGTTCTTTCAAAATTTGTTAGAAGTATACTTAAGTTAGAGGATTTATACCGAGCAGGAATAAAACAATAATAATCAAAATATCAAACCATTTCAAATACAATTTTCAAAAAGAGAAAAGATTTTTAAGAGATATTGTAGCAGTTTTTTTTTAAATGGGAAGCAATTTGATTTTTTAAGTTCATGAATGACACAAAGAAAATCAAAATCTAGCACTGCGGAGTGCTAAAGAAACTGAAGAGAGTTGCATCTAGTTTTTCCGATAGAAATTGGGTCGCTATGCTATCGAGAAGAGAGGCAATAATCTATGAAAATATGAGATTGTAG
This sequence comes from Trichonephila inaurata madagascariensis, assembly GCA_019973955.1. NCBI lineage: Eukaryota > Metazoa > Arthropoda > Arachnida > Araneae > Nephilidae > Trichonephila > Trichonephila inaurata. Next base: position 336,441 of record BMAV01019505.1, read on the forward strand.
CTTAGACTACAGAATAGTTCAGTTAAATTCACACAGATCGAGGGTAAGAGGGTATTTTTTTTATACATGAAACGTTGATATTATATATTATTAAATTAATAGACTCTAGATATATATAAATTCAATTTTGTTGTATTGTAATTTACATCTTAGTTCTCTCATTTATGACTGATATATTTGATACGCCTCATGTACTGGATTATCTCTGTGATTTATCTCAAGCTAATAAAATTAACATGAATGCATTAAGGGGGGGGGGAGTAATAACGTAAATTCCGGCGTATAACGTGCACTTTTAACACAAAAAGTAAAATCGAAATTTACGGGTGCGCATTATACGCCGGGTATAAAAATTAAAAAAAAGAGGTGAGCATAAAGAAATTAAGACTTCTATACATACATCAAAATACTGTTTATTTAACAGAAATGATATTCTTTATGAACTTAACGGATTGTAGTTCTAGAAATATACTATTTGTTCTAAAGCTTGGATAGTACCTCGAATAAATGTTTTCAAAGTATAAGAGAATTGCACACGTACATTTGAGATTACTTCATAAAAAAGGGGTGTGTGCGTTGTACGGTGAATATACCTAAAAATTAAAAAATGCAGCTTTAAAGCGTAGGTGCGTGTTATACGCCGGATTTACGGTAATAAATAAGTTTTTAGTCTAATTTCTTGCAGAATGATAAAGCTTTAATAAATACTAAAAACGCCACAGAAACTCTGGAAAAAATTGTGAATGGTGAAAAAAAAAGAATATTTTGGTTATATATTTTAAAATTATCTAAAAGTAAAATATTGAAAGTTTACTTTGTTTGAACTTTGTTGAAATTATTATGCTATGAAATTATCATATACATTTCACAATTCAATAATTTTTATCCTCTTCTGTACTTTCTGTAAGAATTAGATCAGCAAAGTATTAACATCACCTATTTTAACGCCGTTTTTTTATTGTTGGAAGAAAAATAAAAATCTAACAACAACTACCAAAAATAATTTATTTTTCACGCCAAAATTATTTAAAGGTGCATTAAGGTAATATTTATATGCACCATTATTTTTATGAAACTAACGGAGCTTATTCGGTGCTTATTTATTATAACCATGTCAGCAATTTATCGTCAAAATTAATTAGAACCCAGAAATTAATTGCCGATAGTTTTATGAAGTATGGCAATGCATATGTTTAACCTTAAGACAATTGCCAAAATTTGTTGAAATTTACCAATGGAATGGTTCCACTTACTTTCTTTTATTTTAAATATTTTATAATACGTACGCCAAAATAAAACATTCTTTATAACTTGTGCCATTTTCATCTCAGTTGAATAAAAATTGCTATCAATATTAACGGTCCAAAGTAAATTAAATTACCACGTCTATGTGTTGATGAACCAATTATTCATTTTATCGACATAGTTATCTAATTTTTAAAACAGAATTTCAGTTATAAAATCCAATTATTTTCCCATGCATGACTACTCGTAAAACTTACTTAAATTTCAAAATTCATGAAATTGTTTTTTTAAGATTCTGAATTTTCGAGGGGCTTAAAAATCTCTCATGATTTGATGATTGCTTATAATTTTAGTTTTAAACTGTTTTTAAATAATTCAATAGATAAACAAAGCCTTATCTTTGAATTCAATTGATTGCTGTAAATCTGTTGTTTTATAATTTACATCGTCATTTATATTAGGCTGTCGATATAAATTAAAAGAGAAAAATGATAATTTTCGTAAAAATTAATAATTAAAATTTTTCTTAATTTCTATTTTTTTATATTTAAAAATAGAATCTTGCATGTTTTTTAATGAAGTCTCAAGATTGAAAATTTTATTAGATGAAAATACACTGCTGGCCACCTTAAATGCAACACTCTGAAGGAAGCATGCAAATAACATGAAATTTACAACATGCATTAGCGGAGGTGAGATAGGCAAATGATTAGAATTTCAGCGCAGACACACATCACGCGCGCCTGTGGCGCCACCTCAAAGCGCTATTTAAGGCTTGGAGATTTCGACGATTTCAAGTTCGGCAATTGTGTTTTTCTTGTGGTATTTACAAAAAACGATCAGTTATGTCTCGTAGAAAACAGCGATCAGCTTTTGATCAAGTATCCGAGTTCGACAGAAGAAGGATAGTGGCCTACCGAGATTGTAGATTATCTTTCAGGGAAATCAGTAGTCGTGTTGGACGAAACCAAACAACTGTAATGCGGATATGTGACCGTTTGTTGCAGGAGGGTACGGCGGACCGACGTGGTCGATCACATCCACCTAGGTGCACCACTTTACATGAGGACAGGCAAATTGTGCACATGGCAATAACGGATCGCTCAGTCACATCACGAACCATAGCACAGCACATTGAGTCCGTAACGCATCATTCAGTGACTGCGCGTACCATTTGATGCCGTTAACAGCAGAGTGGTCTGTCTGCAAGACGTCCATTGCTTGGTCTACCCTTGACGCAGGACCACAGATATCTCCGCCACCAATGGTGCGATGAAAGAAGGATGTGGGTGGCAGAATGGAATGAAGTTGTCTTTACTGACGAGTCACGCATCTGTCTGTAACACCACGATGGTTGGATTCGAGTCTGGAGACACCGTGGAGAGAGGATGCTGAACAGCTGCGTCAGATGCTGAACACCGCCACATTGGTCCTGCACCGGGTCTTATGGTATGGGGCGGTATTGGATATCACTCTCCCTCTCTTCTAGTACGCATTGCCTGTGCTTTAAACAGCCAGCGCTACATCTCCGAGGTGTTGGGGCCAGTTGTCCTTTCTTACCTTCAGGGCTTGACCACAGCCATATTTCAACAGGATCATGCGCGACCACACGTAGCCTGCATTGTCTAAAGGTTCTTCGTCAATCACCAGATTGAATTGCTTCCCTGGCCAGCTCGCCCTCTGGATCTTTCGCCGACAAAAAACATGTGGTCCATCGTTGCTCAACGATTGACCCAGATTACATCCCCATCTGCCACACCAGATCTACTTTGGCAACGTGTGGAAGCTGTTTAGTCTGTTGTACCCCAAGAACCATCCAAAGTCTCCTTGAATCAATGCCGAGGCGTGTGGCAGCGGTGATCTCCAACAATGGCGGCTACTCTGGCTACTGATTCTGGCAGGAACCACACTTCACAGAAGTCTATAAATTTAATCATTTGATACTTGGTCAAAACATTATATCTACAAAATAATTTTTGTTGTGCTCTCTCTTGTCTTTCTTGGTGTTACATTTACGGTGGTCAGCAGTGTATTTAGAATTTTTTTATCGTTGTTATAAATTTCTAAAACACAGGGTAAAAAAATAACATAAAAGCTTAATGCTGAAAAAAATGCGATAACTAGAATGATAAAATTTTATTGCCATAAATTCGTAACATTAAGTAAAATATTCTAAGCTGTTGTGTAACACATGTATATAGTTAAAAAAATGTGTACGATAGAAAAATGAGATTAATAGAAAAGCAAATTTAATTAAAAGTAAATAATAACTCCTTTAATTACACGATGATGTTACAATTATAAGCAAACGCGTGATTCGTTTTAATTAAAGCATTTCAATTAGGGAAAAGTTTTAGTAAAAAATAATTTCAGAAATCTTCCGCCATTCTATTTCATTCACTTTTAACTGAATACCAGTGCGTCCTTTTTATTATGTATCGCTTATTATTTATTACGTGGAAAACGTTTGATGCTTCGTTTTTATTTGTATTAAAATATAATATTGAAACAAGAATAAGTTAATCATAAATAAGCTTTTATCTTCAAATTAGGAAACATACAATGAATTGCTTTGTCTTTCCCCTGATGGTCGTAGTTTACTCGAGAAAAATGAAATGATATTATTCTGCATTGAAAGTTCACATGATTATATAAAATGTAAAAAAAAGCTAATTTTGTGTTTATAATCCACTTGATTTTCAAAACAACAGCAACAAAAAACCTATTTCCTTAATTAAGGATCAATAGCATTGAATCTGTTTGGATTATTCTGAGGAAACTGTTATAAATGAATTTAGTAAGAAACCGTAAAATAAAACACCAAACTTTATTAAGTACAAAAGATATAATCTTTTTTCTTTACTCACGTATTTAGATACTATATACAAATTAAACGGCTTATTACTAAGCGAAATGAATACTAGTTTATATTCCGAACAAATATAAATACATACGATAAATAAAAATTAGTTCGTGAAGTTAAACTCACTAATAATCTGCTTTCACCACACATTCCGTCTTATTACAGATAAAAAAAACTGCTTTGTCTCTTATCTTTAAAGAACTTTTTGTACGTAATCTAAAAGTCTAAGTTTAAATTTTAAAAAAGTAAATGATCAAATGATAGTAATATATCAGTTTTAACTTTATTAAATTCGTTGTTTTATTTTTTCTATGCATTTGTAACAGATAATAGTTCTCACAAAATTAAGAATCTTCTATACACGAGAAAACATTAGCTATATTTTTTTCCTTTTATTTAATTTTTTTTGTGTGTGTAAAATGTAAATATACTCAAAGATATTCATTTTAAATGTAATATAATTGAATTATAAAGTTTTATTTTTAAATACGTCCAAATTAAAATTAAAAGAAAATAAAACAGAAAAGAAACACGCATCCCATTTTGAAATTTTAGATATATCTAAAGAGATTCCGTTCATATAAAAGTCAAAGAAATTTATTTTATCAAGAACATAACACATAATATTAATATATGATACCCTTTCCTTTTTATTGAGATAAATGTTTTCTTCTAAAAAAAGAAATGAAAATTTCTCTTATATAAGTATTATACCGAATTTTCAAGACAGTTCATCAAAAATGAGAAAAAGAATTAAGTTTATATAAAATACTAAATGTCATAAATAAAATTCAAATGTGTTTACGTTTCTCACAGTGTTTATATATAAAATAGTCGTTAGTATATAACTTGAGAATATTTGAAAGTTTTGATTAGAAAATAAATTCATTTTCTAAAAATTTCTATATTTAAATATTTTACTATACACATATATCTAACAATACTACGATACTAAACAGTCTTCTAATAAAAATGAAATTTTCTTAATGTAATATAATTCTTTTAATAAAATATGTGCGATGACAATAATTTTGAAATAATTATAATTCAATTAAAATGTATCTAATTTTAAATGCATGCAGATGAGAGAATACTTATCTATTATACTTCAGCTAACAGAATGCGTCATCAATCTTAAACTATGAAAAGTATAAGTACCTTAAGAATATTCTGATTTGCAATGTGTGTATTTTGCTATTATAAATTGAAACCCTGATTCAAGTGAGAGATTTACCACCTACACATACACATAAGAAAAAAAATATTTCTTCAAGGATTCACTTCGGGACATGAATTTTACTCTAAATTATCATAGGAGTATCTTATTTCTCATTATATAATTTAATATTTTATTAGTTGTGAAATTCATTGAATGTAATTTGTATTTTTTAGAAAATTTAACAAAGTTATTTAATATTTAAAGAGAAATGAAAAGAAAACATTATAACAATTTTTAGTTTCATATTTTTATAGTTTACCCAATTCGAAAAGAAATATATTTGTTTGTACATTTTAAAGGACATGGAAAATTTTATATTACTACTGCTATTGCTAAAGAAATAGTTACAATTATTTGTCATATTTTCAGGAACAAAAAAAGCAGAAAAAAGATTAGATTCCTATAGATTAAACCGATTTTTAAATTTCTCGCAATTTACATTTTTTTCCAATGGGTTTAGTTACAGTTAATTCTTAGCAATTCTGTAGAATCAAATGTTTACCATAAAAATGTTAATTTTGCTTTAAAGTAGAATCCCTAAAAAGTTTCGACACAATTTAACTTTATTATAAAATGTATTTTTTATCGAATCGAAAATTATAATAGAATTTCTGTATCACGAATGCAAAGTGGTTCCGTTCTAGACTCCATTTAAGGACTATGTGCATAATAATGTATGCTAAGATCATCAGAATAATGTAAGCTATTGCAAATTGAGTTAAGTTGAATCTAAAACTCATCCAACGATGTAATGTTAAGAGAACGAAGTTATGATTCAGGTGTTTTTTATTATTATACAAATAAAAAAAAACACAGCCACATAATAAAATATAAGTCTAATGCACGAGCACTCGTTTAACTCTAGAAGTAACGTAACCAAACCTCTCAATTTTTTTTTCTTGGTAACCTATCGCGTTATCCCCTAGCTGGATGTTAAAATGTTTTGTTTTCGGGAAAAAATCTCAGAGTCAACTCATTGAAAAAATTGCGAAATATCAAGCTGTGTTAAAGATCGAAGGTTAAAATACTTCTTCTATTTAAAGCATGAAAAAATGAATGGTTGATTTGTCGAATCGGCCGCTTCTCGCGCCAAGTGTTTTCTCGCCAAATCGATAAATGCGCTAAATCTGGTAACCCTTCTGAATTTGTTCTCCAGTGAAGAAGTCGTTTTTGACAAAAACGTGCCAAATACGCGATTTTTCTAAATTTGGCGGAGAAGCGGCCGATTCGACAATTTCACCAAATGAATAAAAAACTTTTTGACGTGGACAAAATGTACTGTTTTCCCCTCAATAAATTATTTAATTGCGAAACCCCAAGAAAATAGCTTTGTACTGTTAACTAAGAATATCGTCGGCCTAATTATCAGACTGCGTAACTCCACCGGTGTACCTGATTCGATATAGAAATGCAACGCGCCAAGCGCTTTTTGGCGTGATTCCTTAATCGCGCCTAGTGAGTGAGTGAATATTATCGTCGCACTGTTCAGCTACACGAGGGCTTTTGGCGACGGAGCACGTAATTTTGAACCATGGTCAAGTGACGTT
>BMAV01019505.1:356477-433662 GCA_019973955.1 Trichonephila inaurata madagascariensis
TTAATTAATAGATTTATTGTGTTATTTTTAATACAATTATAAATCAATTAAGTTTAATAACTTTTTCTTTTTTTTTGGTTGCTGCATATAGCTTGGTATTTCATTTGATTTATTTCCTTACAAGTTCCTTTTCAGGTAATTATATTTCTGTATTAGATAATTTTGAGTGTATATAGACGTAGCATGTTATTGAAATCCAAGCTATATCTAGAAGCTGCTTTTATATAAAATATTATATATATATATATCATCATGAAGTTTTAGATACTTCATCTTCTATAAAGCTCCTAAAACAATAGATCAATCGTAAATTTAAAACGCAATGTGGTCTTAAGAATTTACGAATTTAAGGTTTATATTTACGATTGCGTTAAAAAAAAAGACTACTGAAATTATTAAAGGAATAGATTCTCCTCAAAATTATGAGAAAATATTATCTCAAAAATACAAAGGGAAATGGATAAGGAATTAACCCCTTTAAGCGGTTTGCCCTTCCAAGTACAGGCTACCGAAGGTTAGCCGCAACTGGTTTGCCCGTACGCTTAACGGGAACTGATATTTTCTATCTTTGATTTGGGCGTATTTTTAATTCTCATGGTATATTATTTAGAGCTAGTGTTTCCAAAATCAGTTTGTCTATGGTGCTGAAATGCTTTTTATCCGGTATTTTTTCTTGCGGTGAAGGCGGAAGTTTGTATAGTGTTTAGCTATAAACAATAAAAAAAATGTGCCTTTTTTTAAGCATTTTAAGTAAAAAAAAGTGACCCCTTAAGGGTTTAAAACATGGTAAAAATTTTATTTCTTTAAGTATATACTATAAAAAATTATTTTCATGTAAAAGTAAACATATTTATTGATTCTATCTTTAAAATTTAACTCTACAGGGATGATAAAAAGAAATAATTTGGCTATTTGAATATATTTTACAAAAGTTTAAATTTTAATTATTCTATTTATTTTACTAGAAATTTTAAAAAAACTATTTGCACAGCATTCGCTTTATTTTAATAAAACTATTAAAATCCAAATCACATGTTTATTAAATTTTAACAAAATTACTTAAGGTATCTGACTACGTTCGGAATCGTGTTTTGCAAAATCGTATAAATGGATAATATTTATGATATTTAGTGTCACTTAGATTAGAAAACGTATATAAAATTGATTTAAGAATAGTATTACAATAAAAAATTATTTAAGTACAATATTTTGACAAAAAATGAACATAGAATGACCCATTTCCAAAATATTCTCCTTTTGTGAAAAATGCACCTATTATAATAATATTTTGCCTATATATCGTTCAGACCTCTGTACAGAGGCTCAACTAGAATTTTAGAAATAGAAGTGAGTTTATCCATGTTTTACGACAACAGAGGAGAGAAATTTTAAGAAAAAAACGCCTATAATTATTTCAAATGGTTGTAACTCAGAAAATAATGGGAATTTTTCAAAAATCATAGTTGTGCCTCTGTACAAAGGTCTGAGCTATATGCAGGAATACAATAGAATTAATGAAAAATGCTTCTATAATTAATACAATAGAAACATTTCTTACAAAAGGAGAACATTTTGAGAAAAGGTTATTGTAAATTAATTTTTAGCCGAAATATTGTATTTAAATTATTATTTTTGTCAAAATCTCTTTAAAACAATTTTATACATGTATTCTAATCTAAGTGACACTAAATATCATGAAAATTATCCATTTATGTGACGTTTTAAAATCACGGTTCCGAACGTAGTCGGATACTTTAAATTCACCTTATTTTATTCATTCGTTTTTGCATGCCTGCGAAAAAGAAAGAATATACTAGCATAAATATGAATATAAAGAATTAGACCCATAAATAATCTTAATATTCTGTCACAAGATAATTGGTAGAATAGTTTCATTTAATACGAATATTAAATTTTAAACTCATCCCAATGTTTAATTTTTCTTTTATTTGAAACTTAAAATTACAGAAGTTTTTACACTATCACGAGGCATTGTGTTTGTGCTCAGTGTGTTGATATTTCTTATAATAATAAAAAATATTTTTTTTTATATTAAATAAATTGACAGTTCGTGAATGTATAATGCTTTGTGTACAGATTAAAATTTTTATTTTTTTAATTTATGAAAGAGCAATTCTGCTATGAATTTATCAAGTCAGTTAAATTATTAATGTTTAAGATAAAGAAAGTTCAAGAGAAAGAAACATATACGACATTCTTGTCTTATTTCAATAAAAATACACATACTTAAATGTATAGAAAATAATTTATACTATCCAATATCTCCTAAATAATTCATGCTAAAAGTTATACCCTGTAAGCCTTTCTAGAATAGATTTTAAATAAGAGCAAAAATCAATAAGCTAATAAATTCTAACTATATCTTCGCACTTTCATGTTCATTAATAGCAAAAAATTGGATAAACAGCATTGCCTTAATGCAGTAATCGCGCAACTGTATATTTAAACAGAATGCTATACATTCAGACTCAACGTAAATAACATCCTCTTAGCAAATGTGCAATATGCAAGTATATATATTTGCTTCTTATTTCTCAGTCTACTTGTATTTGTGATAAGCAAAATAGCCATTTCTTTGGCTAATAACGTTTTAGTATCGTTCTTAGTTTAAAAATTGTATATGAGTTAGTTGTTAATGAGTTAGAATTTCACACTGTTTTTTTAATGGGAAAACAAGTAATATATATATAAAAAAAATTAAGTAAATTCCTACTTAGATCAACAAAGAAAAATTTTATGTTAGCTACTTTTTATTAAATAGTTACAATTATTATAAATATGTATATACGTATGACAGACTCACAACATTAGATGGTAATTAATTTTTATTAATTATCATTAAGGTATCGTATTGCCATCTAAAACAATCGTGTATATAAAATTTCAGTTCAACTGAATACTTTAAAATGTGAGAAAAAAAAATATTTTAAAGTTTTGACCCAAGTCGCTAAAAATGAAACCAATGTGGCTGTATCTGTATAATTCTTTTAAATAATTAGTTTCAGTCAATTAATTTTTATTATGATTAAATTATCAATTTTTACCCAAAACAATAGTGTATAGAAAATTGCAGCTCAAACGAGCGCTTTAAAATATGAGAAAAAAATCTTTTCATGTTTTGACGCAAGTCACCAAAATGGGTCGCTAAGTTGCAAAAAATGATGCCAACGTGGCTGTATTTGTAATTATTTGAATAATTAATTTTAATCAATTAACTTTTATTAATTGTAATTAAATTACTGTATTGTCATCCAAAATAATCATGCATATAAAATTTCAGTTCAATTGAGCGCTTTAAAATGTATTTTATTACCGATTGAAAATTCCACGAGGATAAATAAATATATAGAGAGTGTGAGCTAATAGTAGAAATTGAAAAAGTATCAATCATATAAGCAAATATAATTTATTAATTCGCATTTAATTTAAAAAAGATGTCGAGAAAAACCTCAAATACTTGAAATCACATAAAAATAATTGAAACGTATATCTAATGCGGAAGCAAATTTATTTTTTACGCCTTCGTAACCCCCTCAGAGTTGATTCCCACAACACCCGTTCTTAGCGGATCTCTGTTCGACAAAAGAAACAAGTTTGTCAAATTTCAAAGCTGTTGATCTAATAATTTAAAAACAGGATTTTTTCATCTATATTGCCTTTATAATCCGCTTGGGAGTTGATTTCTGCAAAACTTGTTCTTAGCGGTTCTCTGCTCAGCAGAAAAAACATGCCTGCCAATTTTCAAGTATGTTGGTCTAAAAATTCTGGAGTTTCCGCAAAATTGCGCCATCCGCCGACAAAATGACTTCCAAAGGTTAAGTTGTGTAATACTTTAGAACTTTCTGGAAGCTCCGTAAGTTGGAAGAAGCTGATAGTTTTTAAATTGAAAGGAGAACACTTCTGTCTGTCATGAATGTCTTCTTTTATATAAAGCGTCATCTCCAAACTATTCTCTTCATCGTCAATAAATGTATGTGGGTACGACAAGCCTCTTTGAATCCCTTCGGACACAACTGCACCCAAAATGACAGCAAAGAAACCAGCAATTTTATGTGTCAGATGAAAGCACGTTCTACAAATGTAACTGCAATGCCTTTATACTCCGAAGCAAAATTTTAAGGAATTCATTAAGAGATAATTGCAATGTTTATCACGACACATAACGTGACTTACCACCATCCTGTTGCACTGTAGACGAATATGAAAAGTAAATGGAAGAATCAAGAATTCTGCTTTTTATTTCCTTCAGTTTTACGTACCATCTGTCTGGCACTCGAAGCAAAGAAACTTCTGTGTCTCGGTATTTATTGTGATTCTTCCCTCTCCGCTTTAATCTGGGACGACCCCCACACCCGCAACATGCGTTCGAAATTGAAGGAGGGTGAATCCTAAATTTTAGAGGGGAAAATGCATTGTAACGTCCACAAATGAAAAAACCTCGTCTGGTCGGTAACACGCTTTTTGTTTCCCCCCAAAGCCATTTTCAGCTTTGGTAGGGGAAACGTTACTTTTTTTAAAAAAAAAAAATAAATATTTTACGCAAATTCAAGACTGCCCACTAGAATCAGATCGGTGCGTTTACAACATAAATAAAAGAGGAATAAAAAATTTTATAGTAAAAAAAAAAAAATGTTAATTTTTGTTTTTATGAATGGCAGTAATTTTGAAAATTAGCGTAATTCTTAGATATGTTAGTAGCATATAAGTTTGGATCAAATGCTGAAACAGCAAACACAATCGTGGACTTTCAAAAGACAATCATAAGCTCATATTTTTCTGTCTTCTTTTGAAATGCTTCCTATTTATTAGAAATAAAAATGTAATTTAATGGAGAGTTATTTAATATTTTAAATAGACATGATTTTTTTGTATATTTTATTACATTATTAAAAACAGGGAAATCCAGTGGCTGAGTGGTTAATACATCGCGCTTCCACATCACAGGTCCGAGGTTCAAACCCCGGGCTGGGCAAAGTTGACTCAGCTTTTCATCCTTTCATTTGCTTCGATAAAATGAGTACCAAGCTTGCTTGGGAACTTAACACTGGGGGTTTTCGCGTCAGATTGACCACCTGACCGGAACAAAAGCTCATGCACCTCAGTGCCCAATGCCGCGTATACTGAGTTGGGCACAGTAGGCCTTGTCCCTCATGGGATGTCGCGCCACTAAGTTAAGTTATTAAAAACAGGAATATGTTTAAATTCCAACAGGTTTTGAGTTTTTTAATTCCCTAATCATCTAGAGTACTTCCAAAAAAAGCACAACTCTTTTTTTTTTTAAATTTATTTTTTATTTTGAAAGAAAAAAGCTGTATATCATTATGAATGAATAAATATAACAATCTTTTATTCTTCATATTTTAATTCCACTGTGAATCTGATAATTTTACTGTGATATTAAAATTTCTGCTCGTGTAACAGAATTTCCCAATATCGAATTAGCCATTTCCAAAAGTGCAGTAGTTCTTGAAACCTCGAATTTATCTGACGTTTATTATTACTTGTTTTATTTTTTGAAAACATCTGGTTTTCAAGGGCCATATTAAACTAAACACTAAACTGTAAACTATTTCGACAAACTAGATCTTTTTCTGGGTTAAAAAAAATTTTTTTTTTGATATCTAAAAATAATTAAACTTATTACATAAAATTAAAAATAATAACTTTGCTGTTAGATTCTACATAAAATATTTTTATTGCTCACAGATTGTAGTATCAATCGTTATGGTATTTAACTTATTCTTTGTTGGTTAGATGGAATTGTTACAGATTGGGATGCTTAGTTTCATACAATTCTCAATATACCAGTAAATACTTACCTTGTATTTTCCGAATATTACTCGATCCATGCATACGCCGAAAGTGCGTTTTATCTTGAAAATTTATCCAAGTTCTAGACCTGTATATAAGTCGAAATGAAAACAATCCTGTAATTTTTAAAAGAGTTCGGCACAAAAAATTTTGAAAATTTTTCACATTTTTATATTTTTTTAAAAATATAAAAACGCTCAACATAAACTCATGGTGCAAATTTCTAGAGGCAGAATCCGAAAGTCTGCGTACAGGTACTCATCTTACCTGTTTATGCTATGATTACTATTAAAGTCTCGCGAAAAAACAAGAATGAGACCACCAAATAATCGTCAACCATCCGCGCCAAAAGTTTGCGTACACTTCCAAAATAGAGCTTTTAAAGACCTTTTATTGTAAAATAATTGCACTAAATCTCGTGATTTTAAGTAATTATAAGCTTCTCTTACGATTTACTTAGGATTTGAGATTTGAAAGCTTTTGTGGTTCCATGGCAGGTAACAAAATAGAGATTGATATATTATTGAAAGAAAAATCATCATAGATATTCAGAAAAGGGGGAAATTTTTAAAGCAATTGTTGAAACTGTTAATAAGAGACATTCATTGATTCAAAAAGTGTTCATAAACTACAAATCAACTAAAATTTTAACGTCCAAGCCAAGATTCGGCCTCCCGACTGCAGTATCACTTCGATAATCTTGCTTTGTAATACGCTCAATATAAAAAAAATCTAAGACTATAAGCTTCAGAAATAGCTAAAAGTGTTGCTGAGATACTGGAAAAAAGTATAACTATTATGACCGAGTTGCACTCAAGAAGCCATTCATCTCTCGAGTGAACCGAGCTAAGAGAATGGCCTTTGCCAAAAAACATCTAGGACACATAAATAGGACACATAATTATTGGAAAATGTAATAATTCAGTTGAAAGTAATTTTTGTAATTTCGCTTTAAAAAGAACAAAAATAGGCGTGCAAAAATTCCTGGACAAATCTTAAGAAGTAGAATCCTTTTTAGGCATAATTTTTGGGGGCATTGGAAACCTTTCGGTTGATAATCTGGAATTTATTGAACCAACAATGTACAAAATTGGTTACTTGAACTTATTGAAGCAAAATATCAGAGTATATGCCAAAACCTTGCAGCGAGTGATGATTTTTACTTTCAGCGGCACAAAAGTACTACGCAAATGGCTCGCATTGTGAAGTTATTTTGAAGCTATGGCTGTTCTGACATGTCCCAAACCAATTCCTTAAGCCAACCTAGTCCCCTGACCTAAACACAATACAACATTTGTGGGATTTACTGGAGTGAATAATCAAGGAAAACGTAATAACATCCAAGGAATTGCTCAAATCTTTAATAGTAGCAAAATGAAACAAAATATCCACAGATGAAAAAACTAAGCTATTTAAATTCCTGTTAAATATGTTGAGACAGTTATAGAAAGAACGGAGAATAGCTTAAAAAGTATTAACTTTTAGTTACAATCCATTATTGTAAAGGTTTTTTCCAGTGTACGCAGACTTTTGATAACACGATTTGTGTTGTCCTCAAGTTATAAATATTTGTATTATTTTATGTAATAATCAATTGATTGTTGTTTATACTATTTGAATTTACGACATTAGAGGAATCAATAAAAAATTAGTATTGATTCAGAAAGACTTCATTTATTTAGCGATCTTTGCATGAATATAAATGATGTGATCGCCTGTACTCAGACTTTCGGAGGCAAGTGTATCTCAGCGATTACAAAATCTACACTTGTGGGATTAAAAACTCTAAAATTCGGGATAAATATGGTTATTGCACAGCTCAATATGAGTCAATATAGCATAGCTGATATTACATGATAAAACTGGCGCCCAACCGGTATGGTGGTTAGCGACGCTGACTGCGGTTTCGTTGGGCCTGGGTTCGAATCCCGGAGAAAACATGGATGTTTGTAAATATATAGTGCCTTCGTGACATGGGGGTTCTTTAAATAGCCGTCGAGACGCGCAAGTCCTCTCGTGAGGTTGATGGAAGAGGAAGAGAGGTGGGGGCCCCTGACCACCCACAGGGTATCCTACTTCAAAGTTGGGGTGAAACTGAGCTAAATCGTTCTGTCACCTATACGGTGCTCAAAGCTACGACAAGCGTCACTTAGTCCTTTGCCCTTTATTAATTTCGTGGACCTTGATTTAGCCTTTGCCGATCAGGTGGCATTAGTAACAACTACAGCACATTTATGGAATTAAAAACTCTAAAATTATAGGGATAAATGTGGCTATTGCACTGTTCAATGTGAGTCATGTAGCAAAATTAATGATCTTAAGACATTCTGATATTGAACCAAGTTATAATTGTGTGCCATGCTTCAAAAGAGTAGATGCTCATAGCATTCGTGTAGCCCGATGAAAGCACCTTGAGATCCTAAAAAAAATTTCTAAATTTTTGAAAATAATGAAAAAAGAAAATTGGTACAGTTTTTTGAAAAAGCAGAGGGTAAAGAAAATACTTCATATGTGCTTCTGGAAAGTACTAAAAAAATAAATGCTCAAAAATTACAAATTTTTGCTTTAAAGCCTGTTTTCTCAAAATGTAATATTTTTCATTTCATGTACCTTTTTCTGAAAAATTACTTATTATATAATCCTCAAAATTTCTGTGAGCATACTTTTAGCATGTTTACATATTTTATTGGAGGGAGTTAGATATATCTAACAAACATTTTTAGATAAGTTTTTTTTTAAACTAAATTCTAGGGGGGTAAATTGGACATTTTTAAAGAAATTCATAATTACTTTAATTTTTAGTAAAAAGACAAAACTCTTCCTTAAAGTTTTATTGATAGTACACATAACCTACTGTAAAAATTTTATCCATCAGAAGTAAGTAGCTTTTGAGAAAAGGTACATAAACTTAGGTAATTTAACATGGGTTATTATAACATTCGGGACCCTCTTAAACATGATGCCATGAGAGTGAAAATATTGTCAAACTGGTTGAATATTTTCCAATCAAATTGCTGTAAAGTAAATCGCTAGACGTTAACGATGATACTTTTATTTTTGGTAATTTTATCACAGAAGCTAACACGTTTTTTCCATTTCTTTGCTATTCTGTACACTCTCTGTGCCAAACATACTTTCTGTGCCATTATTGTTTCTTCGTTTGGGAAATGAGCAGGAAGAGAAATACGAAGTATATGATCCTCGACCAATGTTTTACATCCTGGAGGAAAAAACTTGCTGTGCTTCATAATCATATGCTTTCAGACATCCCAACGAATGAATAAGAATCTTACGAAGTATTCGAGAGCTCGGATTCTTACACTGGCTTTGAAAGATCAATAGGAATTTGTTTTACTCTTTAAAATAAAAGTTTTATTCAAAACACTCAAAAAGTTAAGAAATTAAATCGTTTGCGCATGGGTAACAGAGAATATAAAAACTGCTTTTCCTATACAACATTTTTTCCCGAGATGAGCTGATCCGTATGTAAGTCGATTCCCTTTGTTTAACTTCAAAAAGTTCAAAAAAATCTCGGTTAATACATGGAAAAAAACGATATGTAAAAATTAAAATGACCACCGAGTAAATGCGTAGCAAATTTAATACTTTCATTATTTAAAATACATAATAATTATTTCATCTCAGTTTGGAAGTCGAAACTAACATGAGCAGTTACAATTAGTTGTTCCAATTAGAATTTTTTAAAAAGTGGAGGGAACAATGTTAGATTAATTCTAAAAATGTACATATCTTATAATATTTGAAGAATAATATTTACTGTTATATTTTTATGTTTCTAAAATATATTTCGACCACCTTAACTTTTTACAATATTTAGAGAACTTTTCAAATTGCTTAGTTTTTGAAAAAGTAAAGAAAACGTTTATATGAAGGTATCGATCATATTTCCTCTATGGATCTTTGAGAACTTTTTTAAGGTCAGAGGAATATATTTATATACGCCTTAGCAACAAGGAGATTATTAATTCAAATTCGATTGCTCTACAATTGTTATCAATGATATTAGATGCGAGTTGTGGGAATTAAAAGTTCGAAGTGCCAACATCCTATCAAGCCAATAATCTAAGAGATGGTCCTTAATATATCCGTTAAAGATAATTATAATATCTTTTAAAAAGTTCAAAGGTTCTGCCGAGATTCCGTAATACGTTATAAACAGATATTCACATGATCGGTGTGATTAAATTGCAAAGTCTCTTAATTTAATTTGACCATGACCTTGGTCTAACTTTGAAAAGTTTCTTAGTGCAAACTTTTCAGAAATGTTATCCTTCTATTAAAATTATTTTTTTCACTTCATAAATCTTTTTAAACGGTTATTGAATGTACTTGAATGTGAATCAGAAATCGGAAATAAATTTCAAAGACAGCCTTGAGTATAATCCGATTTTATCATATATTTTTTATGTTCTTAATCGAAATTATTAATAAAAAATAATCTTGAAACATGTTGCAGAATTATGCTTTCAATTCAGATGATTTCCTTAAATTATTAATTCAAAATTCTTAAAATTGTGCCCTCAATAAGGAAATATTAAATGAGAAACAATTAAGTATATTAATTACTCTGAACAAATTTCAAAAAAAAAAAAAGGAAGTACTGTTATGATGAACAGGAAGAAAAAGCAGAATACTTTAAATATACTGAAGAAATATTCTAATGCAGTGTTTTCCAACCTTTTTATCATCGCGGACCGGTCAACGTTTGATAATTTTACCGAAGTTCACTAAGGGTAGGACGCTAATTGTTTATATCTCAAATTGTTTTGATTTAATAATTTGAATTTAATTGTATTTAAATATACCTTCAGAATAAAATATAGTTTACACCAAAAATGAATATAAAGTAATTTCCACGGAAAGTCACACAAGCTTGAGAGAAAAAGAACTATAGTAAATAAGAGGGAAATAATTTAATGTTTCTTAGGTGGCCCTTTAATATTTAACCCCCGGATCGCACCCCTTTAACCCACCATCCCCGGAACTACTGTTTTAATGGAACTGTTTCCTGATGTTACAGAGATAATTGAACATTTGAATATCTAGTTGATTGTCGATTTGTTGCCTGAAATGCTAAAACATTCTATTCCAAATTCGACATTTTACGTCGTTTATGAATTAGATTTTTTTTTGTTACATGACAATGCTTTTAGAAACAAACAAAAAATGTAATAACGATTTTTCCGAATCTTAATATTTGTTTCAATATTGCGTTATAAATTTAGAGATTGTAAGAAATATAGAGGATTTTTATGAAAAATATTAACATATTTTTTAAAATATAAAAGGTAATAAAAAATAACATTAGAGAATAATGATTGCTCAATAGGCATGAAATCATTCAAAGATACATTCCTTGCGTTAAAGTAATGTTGAAATAAAAATTCGACTTAATCATTTTCATGTGAATTTATAGTATTAGTAGTAGTTACATGAATTGTTCAAGAGATTTTAACTATAACTAATTGTTCTGTTTTGAAAATATAACTGTGAAGTATTTAACATATTTTTATTGAATTTTCTTCACTTAATATAAATTCCTTCCAGTAAAAAACAAACTAATGTAAAAACTCTAACCATCTAGAACTCAATAATCAAATTATAAAACTACATTTTTTTGTATGATTATTTATAAACATCAAGTACTGCAGAATATAGTTTTGAAAGAATAATATCTGTTAATTTTTATTAAGTAATATTAGTAAATTTTTTTCAAATCAAGTTGTTGAAATGAAAGCTATGGTGCTAATTTAGATAAAATGTTTGCTGCTCAAATTTTTGTATCACTGAAATATAAATAATGTTTTATATATTAAATTTTAAAAAATAAAACAGTTATTGTATAATAAAGACAGAATAGTAGGATTTCTTAAACTATAAAAAATTATGAATGTAAAAAAATCAGGCAGATAATTTTCATTATGTATACAGTTGCTTAAATGCAAATGTGTAACACGAAAACATAATAAACTACTCTTTCGTTAAGGAGTTTTTAAAAGACTACTCTCTTTTTGGACTTCAATTTTAATTGTTAAGCAGTAAGAAAGCCGTTTAACTTTTTCTTTTCAGTCGAACCTTGGAAAGTTTTGAAATATGGGAGAAAGAAAAACTAATATTGGATCACTATTTTCCAGTTATGATGAAATCGATTTTCAAAGCGGATACCCCACCGCAGAGCATTATACTTCGAGGCTCTCATACACACAAATACCTGCTTTACACTCCCAAATGGCGTGTATAGAACAAAGGATTTTCGATCCTTCGAACAGCGATCGATGTAAACTTCCAATTTCCTGTCTGGATTTAGACTTTTAAGGCATCCAAGCCTCAAATGAAAATTTCGTGAATGATTTTATAAATAATCGAATTTTAAATGGAAAAACAATTGGAAGAACATTTTCTTTCAGCTAAAGTACAATTTATTCATTTATATCACATTTATAAACTATTACTCTAACGAACAATATTAATCGTTACCGTTTATATTCATTAATTTTATATCATATTTCCATTGCAAATGGAAATTCAAATGAGATTTAGGGAAATTTATTGTAATACAAATATGTATTTGTTTTTATATATTAATATAAAGTTTTAATTCTATTTTACTTTTATATCCAAATAACTCTCTTTACAAAGTTAAAATGTCCATTCATTGCTAATCTTACAATCAGGAATGTAATATTATTACACTTACCACACTTCACAGTAAAATTTATTTATAATAATAATAAATGTGAGGAAATAAAAATTAAAATAATTTATATACTTACTTTTTTTCTCTGAATTACGTGGATATTTTTAAACCTTAAATATTCACAAAGAAATCCTTGAATTAACCCTAAAAATTGATAAACAAAAAATAAGTTGGAACTTCTCAATTTTTCCACTTTTTCTATAGTATATTTTAAAATCAAATGAGCATAAAAATTTAAAACTTGTGGAATTTTTTTTTTATTTCAGTAGCTTTATAACTTTGATAACAAATTCAAGATAATGAACAAAGTCCTCGAGTAGCTGAATAGTGCGACGTTAATATTCACTCACTCACTCAAGATAATGAACATACATAAAAGAAAAGTTTAATAATTATAATTTCATTTGGTTACGTCTTTGTAAATAAAAGTAACCAAAATTTATTCCACAAAGGCCTTTTAGTTTTTGCAATCTCTCAAATGATCAAAATGATCTCCAAAGGAATGATAATGTCTCGAAAAATACTAAAATTATAGTTACTTTTTTAAGTTCAACCAACGTCGATTACTCATTGCAGTTTTTTGCAACTAAATAAACTTATTTAGAATAATTACAAAAGATGCCAACTTAAGCAATAAAGCTTTAACAAAAGTCGATTACATATCAGAAAATTAAATAATCTACATGAATTATTGAATCATAATAATACATGAATAGTACATGATTTATATACATATAATAATACATGAATTATTGAATCAAAGCAGACGATAATGACATGGAAGAAAAGTTTCAATCTATACAGTATATATAACTGTATAATTTAAATAATCAATTAACAATTTATTCAAAAAAAGAAAATAAATTTAAAAATAGCACTTAATAATAACATTCATTTATTACATGTAGTTATGCAAAATATATCACAAACCAGAGTTTTAATTAATATTTTATCCTTAATATTTTAAACGATTAATCGTATATATTTATTTTTATTGAAGTTTAAAATGCGTATTTTGCGCAATGGCAACATGAAGAAGTTCGCTATTCGTAATCGTTTGCTATTGATTTGATTGCGGAATTCAGTTATTATGAATGAATGAAGATATTGCTATTATACAATTATAATTAAAATATTTTTAAATAAATGTGAAATTTTAAAGTTTAGTTTTACAAATCTTTCAAGTTAAAATTTTTTTTCAAATTTTTAATAACTATATGAAAATTGACAGAACAGAACACTCACATTATTGGAAAAAACATATTTTAGAAATTTTGAATCTTATAAATTTGGAATAAAGAAGCATAGGAAATCTTTTTTGTAAGTAATTTTGAAATTAATCATTTTGTCTAAAATAAACTGGAATCTTAATTTGCCATTTTCGATAAAATAAATGGATTATTTTCTCTTTCTATGGCTATTTTCTCTATTATACTACATTAAAAATCTAATTATATTTATATTTTTAAACATGCATATGATGTATGTTTTGAAACATGTACAAATATTCATATGTAGATAGAATATATCCTTTGGATTATCAAATGAATTTTTTTTTATAATGAATCATTAAAATTTTGTTTTGAAAATTGTTAAAATTTTTTATTTAACTAAAATTGTTTATTTAAAGAAATTAAAAGAGAATTTATTATAATACTTTTTGTAGACATTCGTCTTTTAAAATTTTAAATTTAAATAATATTTAAAATTTTATGTGATAATTTCTTCTGAATATGAGAATTTATCTTATTATAGTTTTACTGATTTGTAAAATTCATAACTATTGTGAATTTTAAAAGAAACCCATCATGCACCCACACACGCATACTTATGAAGTTATTTTTAGTTTAAATTCCAAACTATTCTATTTCTAATATTTGGTTTTTCAGCTCTATTGGCGAAAATCATTTTCTGTTAGTGCCAATATAAAAATAAATAGAATCACAGTATATCACCCAACATAACTTCATTACAAAAATTATGAAATCGTTTGACAGATGGATTTTTACGATTTCGTTACTTATTTTGAAATAAATGATTGAAAAGATGATTTCAAAATGTCATGGAATCCAGAAAAAAATCGCGAAACTAAATAAACTATAGATCTTATATACTTAGCAAAAAGTCTCTTTTGAAATAATAGAATGAAGTTTAAGTGATAGAGAGAGAAAAACTATTTTTGAAAATACTAAAAGATTAAATAGCATTCAACAGCTTTACACTTAACAAAGGTTTCTATTATAAATATAGAATTAATCTTACGATTATAATCCGCGATAAGGAGAAAGAGAGGCGTTTTACATTGAGAGATACCTACATTGAAAGTTAGATTATTAGTTATGGATACATCTATAGCGATTACTAAGAAAGTTTAAAAATTCTGAATATTCTGAATAGTTTCAGTATAAATATTCATTAATAACCGAGCGGGGAAGATATTTGTATAGGATTTTGGAATGATTTTTTTCGTCGAAACGTGAAGATATTATGTTTTTATGAATAATATTAAATTTTTGACAAAAAATTTAAATATGAATTTTATTTTTATTTCTGACATTATTTGTTGTGATAATCTTTTGGCACTTTTGTTTCACGGGTAGTAAAGTTCCATTTTATATTTGGTGCAAAATCTGGTTAACCGATATATTTTTTCTGATAGTTGTAATACATATATAATTTTTTGTCGAGCCAATTATTTGCGTATGTAATATCATTTCGTCAAAAGTTAATTTCGATGAACATTTAATCATTTTGGAATCAATAAATACACATTCTTTTAATTTCTGTTTTTAGAAAATAAAGAAAAGGTATTGTCGAATTCATTTTTTACTTATGATGTCGGTGACTGAGCTTTTTAATTTTTCTTTACTTTCTTTCAAATGCTTCTAAGTTATTTTACTACAAAATGTAAATGATTCAAAATGAAAATAACTTGTTGTGATATGAGGTTTAAAAAATTAAACCTTTCGTTCTTTCACATTTTTCGTATCAAAGTTTTTTATTTTTAAAAAATTTCTGTACTTCTCAATGAAAAATATTTATATGTAAATAAACGCTTGATTCTTGGGAAAAAAACATTCAACTACGAATAGAATTTGGTTTTCTCTAAATTTGGGTATGTTATTAAGAATTTAATATATGTATAAAATGCATATTGATATTCCTGATTCCTTGCGATACATCAGAGATAAGAATAGAAAATAGAAATATTAGTTCTAAATAATATTTAACATGGGTTTTATTAATGCTTTAGACTAAACAAAACTGTATAAATTAAAAACCCTTAACTATACATCATAATTTATACTACTGTTTATAAGAACTTGCCCCGTTGGGGTGTGGTGTGGTAGTTAGGAGAGGGGGGTGCCAGCTCAGGTATCGTCCATGTCACTTGACCATGGTTCAAATTACGTGGTCCGTCGCCAAAAGCCCTCGTGTAGCTCAACATTGCGACGTTTATATTCACTCACTCACTCTAAGAACTTGCAGGAAAAGTATTAAATAGTTTTAAGAACATAAAATAAATTTAGGGCACAAAAAAGACCTTGGCGCAAAATGTAATATGCCGTCTTTTCTATTCCTGAAAAAATTCCAGAAAATTATATTTAGAATGAAAATATCTTGAAACTCAGGTTTCAGGAAACACACTTTACCAGTTGATGAGGATTTTTTTTGTTCAAAATAAGAGTTTCAAGCCTTCTTCCATCTTCTTTCAGGGGAAAGAGACGGCAAAATCTTCTAAGGAACGTAACAACTGCTAGCCATAAATTAACGTCACAAAATGAGTCTTCTAGTAGGTTGGGCTACGAAAAGAACAAAAACATTTCACAATTTCAGAGCTTTGAGGCTTCAACAGTCAACTGATGAAACCCAATACCAGGCATTCAAGTAATTAATGGTTGACTCTTAAAAGCAAGTAGCTCGCAGACCTTTGTCTTTAAATGCCGTGATCCATTATCCCACATTTGTAATCTGAATGGACATTTTAAAACATCGTGACAGATTGTGAAGAATCAACGCTGCACATGAGGAGATTGTTTTCCCCTGGAGAATTTAAAATAACTCATTTTTAATGCATTTTCCCTGATATATTAAAATTTCTATTGGTAAAGGTTTTTAAATATACATGATAAAGTTCTAGCTTTATTTATTTATTTATTTGTATGTTAAAATTTATGTTCCTCTATTTGCTTCACACACTCAATAAGTCACAAGTTCTTTACAATTCATCATTCCATTGCTGTTTTTTTCGCTTATAAATTTTTGCAACTTTGCTTATTTAGTTTTCTCTTATGAGCAGGAAAATATTGACTATAAATTATATTTGAAAAAATTAGACTGAACTTAATTATTCTGGATAATGATTGCCTCTTTCTTATTTTATGTAAATGCGGCTTGATTTCCATTCTATGGAATCATTGATTGAAATTACTTACTCGTTCTTTTTAAAGGGCCATTTTTTCTAGCATTGTTCGTAATATTTTATTTTGATGTAAAACGATTTCTTAGTTAAATATAATTAAATTAAATTATATGTAATTGAAAATATCGTTTCATCAAAGCAAAAAACAAAAGTACTGGCCACACATTCACGGGATAACCATTTAAGCTTCATTTCTATCACTTGTTTTACACTAATATGATAGTTATCATTTTCTCCATTGGACTGTTTCAATGGTTGTTTCATTCCCTGAAAATAGGATCCTCTGTCATTTTTCAGCCTATCTACTTGTGTTTGCCCATTGAATGCTTAAGAATTCTTAATACTTTTTTCACTCATGATGGTAATTTTATTTTCAATTAAGATACTAAATGTATTGTTTTCATAATGAAAAATTTCAAAAATTTAGATATTTTTTTCTGAATTATTTTGGTTTTTCTGTGCATTTACGATAGAACTTTCGGATCACATTCTTAAAAGAAAACATATTATTCAAACACGAGTTTTGATTTTCAAGACAGACGGTACTTAAAATCTAATTTGAACAGTAGGATAAATTTGAAAATATAATATTAATTATTTTTTTTTTTTATAAAAATATTTTTTTTTTTTTTTATTAAATTTTTTTTTTTTTTTTGTTTTTTGACGTTGTTTTTTTTTTTTTTTTGTAACTAATTTAATCTTCAGTGTTAAATGTAATGAAGCCCAGTGGCTGAGTGATAGAGTATCGCGCTTCCACACCACAGGTACTGGATTCAAATCCCATGCTGGACAAGGTCGACTCAGCCTTTTGTCCCTTCAGTGGATCAATAACTAGTATCAAGCTTGCTTGGGACCTGAACACTGGGGGTTTCCCTTCAGGCTGACCACTTGACCGAAACATCTGCATATGTACCTCAGCGCCTAAGGTTACGAAAACTGAGATAGGCACAGTAGACCTTGGCCCTCTTGGGCTGTTGCGCCAGTGAGTTCAGTTCAGTTAAATGTAATAGAAAAAACTATTCCATCATTTTTAAATAATTAATTTAGTTTTATAGTACATAATTGTGATCTTTTCCACTTTTTATTTTTTGATATGCTACTTTATTTATCTTTTGAATCTCTGCAAGTTTTCTATCTCTATAATTTTCTGATTTTTATTTCATTTGCAGAAGTAAACCTACAATGTTATTTTTCCAAGATAAAATTTTACATAAAAATATGATCTTATTCTTGAAGCTCTTTTCTAAACTTTTCGAAAATTCTTAAATTTTCCTGGTTTTGATTTTGAATTTTCAGTATGCATATCTAACACAAAAAAAATTCTCAAATACTTAATGAGTTAGATCTTCTTAGATACACTTTGATTTAAGAAGTTATCAAATACGTTTTTTCTAGTTTTACAGACATTCGAAAATTTTAATAATAACAATGTTTCAAGATTAGAAAAAAAGAAGTATTACAGTGCCGCATTTGAGAACACATGTATAATCTGGAACAATTTTATCGCTTCTAATGAGTTGCTGAAATACTAAATCGTAATACCCAAATAAAGTCAGCAATCGAAGGAATTGAAGTGAATAATTTTAAGCATTTTTTTTAATAAATGTAAAATAGCTGATACCGTTAATTAAGATGATAAAGGCTTTAAAAATATTTATATGAATAAAAAATAAGTTTAAGGAATTCTAAAAAGTTTGTGGAAATTATCTGAAGAACCTATACATTGGAATTTATACATATATATTTAGAACGCAATAGTATTTTTTCAACTAGATACATTTTACCTCATTCAAAAATCTAAAAATATTTTTTCTGATCAAAAAGTGATTATATGATAGATTGTCAAAATAATTGTTTTCCAACAAATGCTTGAGTTTTTCTTCTGTTTCATGTTTTACAGCATATTTTTTATACAATGAAGTAAAATTTTGAGAGCTTTTGTTCAATTCACTGATGTGAAAATAAAAATAGATTTGATATTCTAAAAACAAAAAATACATTTACTGATATCATAATTTATTCCCGATTTTCTTAAAATTATAAACTTGTTTTTAATTCATAGCTCACATTCCAATAGGTATATGATGTTAAAATATACTTCAATAAATTAATCGATCAAAACGGTTTGCATTTTAGTTTAGAAACTATATTATTACAAGGAACCCCAAACCTGAAAAACTATTTCAAAGATTAATTTGTACATGAGAAAGCAGACAAAGAAATAGTTATTGAAGAATTTATTTCACTAACTGATTCTTCAATCAAGGAATTTTCAGCGAAATTTTCTCAGTTCAAAGAATTATCAGAAAAGCTCAAGTTTATTATGTACCCTGAGGACACATCATTTAATAAACTGAACTTGCCCCAATTTAATTGGTTGGACATTGAAGAATTTGAAATGCAACTTAGTGATTTCTAGTCTAGTTCAATATGCATTCAAAAGCGTATTGAAACAAGGAAAAAGTTGGAATTGATTCAAACAGAAAGATTAACAAGCAATATAAGTAAAAATGACTGTAACGAAATTTTGGAAACATTAAACTCGATTCCAGATACAATTAACTGTTTGAAGAAGCTGCCTCTCTCTCTCATGCTATTTTAACCAGATTTTCATCGACCTATGCCTACGAGTCATTATTTTCAGAGATGAGTAACATTAAAGATTCGTTTAGAAACCGTTTGGCAGATGACCCCAATTCAGCATGCATTCTGCTAAAAGTAACATCTTACAATCCTAATATAAGTTATTTGTCATCAATAAACTGCAACAGAAGTCACACACATTAATGTTACTTAAATTTAATTACACATACTACTGAAACAATTACTATTATTCAGTGTTAAATGTGTTTTTTCGTAGTAAATAAAAATTTTTGTGTTTTTAGTATTTTCTTCATTATTTCCCCAATAATCCTAAGTCAAAATTATTTGACGGCACGTCTATACCTCATTAAACATTTCTTTAGAAAAAATGGCACGCTGATCCATAAAGGTTCGGCCCCCCCCCCGGGTCTATACAAAAATAATTCTTCAGAAAGCCATACATTTCTAGCAAGCCCTTTTGGATTTTCGAGATAAGTATATTTCTGTATGGAGACTGTACTGTTTAATATATTCACACAAATATACTAATAATTGTAGTATTCTTTCTGGAGAAGGAAGTCCAAAGAAAAAAATAGAAGAATTAAAACCTCAAAGAATGAAAAAAAAATTCGGAGGGAAGCTTTTAAGAAGCCTCTATTTATTTTATTTAGTGTGGTTGATTAATTACTTACTAATTTTGATTTAAGTTTCAACAATTTCCCTTCCCACTGTGCTATAAAAAACGCTCTTATGTATTTAGTTCGTAACATTAAGAAAAGTAGAAAAATCGGAGAATTTGTGGTATGTTGTGATTTTGTTTATAGAATTCCATTTGCTCTGTTAAATTAGATGCCTGGGACTTCAGAAAAATGGAAAATTATGTCCCATTAAAACGCTTTTATTGTAGATATAAATTTGCATCTTATGAAGAAATATTAATGGATAAAATCTGCCCAAAATCTACCAGTCATACTTTGAGGGTATATTTCGTTAAAAAGTACTTAAGCTAGGATCAAGGTAATTCAGGGTTATTGAGTAAAAAAATTCTATGGTTAATTTATTTGTTTTTTCTTCTAAAATGACAGATTTATAACCGTTTGAATTGTTGTTGTTTTTTCTGTTCGAGTAAACTTAAACATTTTAAAATTTGCTGATTTATATAGAATTTTAAGTTTTAGCTCTTTTAAAAAGTAGTGTTTTAAAGTTTTTAGGCTTGGTATTTAACGTAATTATTTACCCTCAAATGCTATAAATAGTTTGATTTAATTTCACTTATGTTATTCTTTAGATTTCTAGCTGTTGATGATAAAAGTCTAGATCCAATTCTGAAGTTAAAGCTTGAAGGAAGATATTTTTTCTGGGAATGTCTTCGTTTTTACACCTTAAAGTAGCCATACTTCTAATCCAAGTAGTTAATTCAAGTTCGATGTAATTTTAAAAGTTATTTTATTGTTAGATTGTTTCCTCTTAGAGAGAAAAAAATGTTAAATTTTTTTTTGCTGTACTTCTTATTAAGTGTTATTCATATTACACATTCAATCCTCACTATTTAAAATATTATCAATTTTTTCAATTTACTATAAAGGGTTTTTGCAATTCTAATAATTTAATAAATAAAATTGTTGTTTTAATGGAACTTCTTCAGACACTTCATATTTGCTTAAAACTATTTTGTATATTTTTAAATTTTTTTCGAAATTAGAAAAGTACTGATAGAGTTATATACCTCTTTGAGCATGGGACGATGGATTTTGTATTGCTGATTGTGGCGACCCACCAACCACACAAGGACGCAGCAAACTTACCAACTCCACTCCTCTTTTCTTTAAAAAAAAAAAGACAGGAACCTGCTTATCATTATTATAGATCATGAAAAGAACTTTAATTACTTGGCTTTCACGGTAAATTTGGAAGAAGCGATTAATGTGCTACGGGGGGCGAGAGACAACTATGATCACCACTTTTCCTAAGACTGAAGAATTCGAAAGGCAGTTCCAGACAAAGCCGGGATCCATCATTCCCCCACACCCTGAGAAACAACTCATTGTGCCTGGACCTGATTTTTTTTCTTTGTTCTTCATTCTCTCTCCCTCCCTCTACGGATCCATTGAAGTAGCTGCAACGCCTATAAATAGATTGCATCAATTCATCAGTCGGGGGCTTTAAACAAAAGTAGGAATCGCCAACTTGTTGAAGAATCTGGTGAGTTTCCTAGCTCTCCGTCCGAACAAAGATTTAGAGTGTGGGGATAAACAATGGAAAAAATTAAGCTTGGCTCCATTTTGTCGTAGTGTCTTGTTCTTTTGTCTATCCAAGAGAATCTACCACTTCTGTTTACTCTAATGATCGCTCAAGTGCGGAAGGTAACTTCGCCCTTTTTTTTGTTTTTTTTTACTCGTGTGGTAAAAGAGCATTTGAAGAGCAGTTAATAGTCGCTTTGCCTGTAAAAAAATTCACATGGATTGATTAGTGTCGAAAATATTTGAAGTAATATTTAAATAATAAATTTGAGAGATTTTTTTTAAAAAAAAGTCAAGATAAAGCTCATTTTTAATTAATTCAATCTGTCAAATAACAAAGAATCCAATGCTTTTCAGCTGTAAAACTAAAAGTTGTGAAAAGTGTTTGATATTTTTAAAAAATTATTACGACAACCATGATTTTTAAATTTTAGAATAATGCTCCAAATTCTGAATGGATATCTTTTTAAATTTGAAAATGTAATTTCCTTGCTTATATATTTTTACTATTGAAAACTTTCTGCAAACATTCTCAAATGAACTCTTATTTATTTATATTTTTTTTTATGCATTCAAATAAAAATGCTCAGTTTTGTTCCGCTACATTTTTGCTAGAAATAAGGTACAACATTTTTATGTTAACATTTTTAAATGAGATATGTCCCCATTTTTTAAATGAATTAAGAAAGAAGTTTATTCTCTGGAAATTCATGGCAAAATCCCTTCAAAAAGGAAAATTGTGAATTCTTGTATTGTTCAGAGCAGAGGTCTCCAAACTATGGCCAGCTCCACCAATCCATCCCGCCAAGTTTATATTTTAATTACATAGTAAAGTTTACAATGCAAGTAAATCATAAAAACCATTTAAAAATACAATAACTCGCATACATGATGAATTTTAATATTTTAACTGTTATTATTGATAAAAGGTTTATTCTAAAAACTTACAATAATTGTGTGATATATATATATATAGGGAATTCCCATGATGAAATAAAACTTTTTAATATGATTAATGTGGTTTATGTAGCTCAAGGGTAACCAACCCGCGGCCCGCCTTGAATAATTTTGTGCCCCTCGAGATTCATTACAACTTTACAAAATACGATTATTTTGTGCAATATTTTTGTTTTTAGTGTAGTGTTTTGTAACAAATATATCCCACATCTGTTTCTATTTTATTACGTTGCTTCTGTTTTTATACATATTTAGAAGTGAGCAGTATTGCATTGCAGCGACCCCCCACAGCATCATTTTTGAACCATGTAACCTTATCAAACTGCTTATAGCTAGAGCTAGGCATATTTGATCATTGCATTATTAATATTAAATTATCTTTGTGTTTGTATACATGAAAATAACGGGCAATAGTAATAATTCATTCTTTTTTTTAAATTTTCTCTTCGATAAATGTTTGTAATGGATCTCCAAATCTGATATAAAGAAATATTTTTTTTATCAGGCCCATGGAATTATAATGTTTTTCCGAAGTGGCTCGCGATGTCATTTGGGTTGGCTACCCTTGATGTAGCTTTAAATTTGAAATGACAATTTTTGCAGTTAAGTATCTATTTTGCTTGTGACAATTATAAGCAGTGACTTCAAATGTAAGCTTCAGCTGACTTAAATCAGTAAATAATTTTGTATCATTGACTTTAGAAACTCACAGAGGCCGCGGGTTCCCCACCTCTGCACTAGGCTATTGTGACCTGTTTCATTAATTTTCAAGGCACAGAATTTTTGAATCATGGAATCTGATTTTTTTTACCGAATGGACAAAATGGTTTAAATACCCCAATATTTAGGTTTTATAACGCGAACTTCATTCAAATTCTATATAAATTCTGGATGTATTCGAGAAAAAACTGCCGGTGGGGGCATATACTAGATTAGTTCACGCATAAGTTTCATACTATTGTTTATACTTTATTATTATCACGTAATAAATGGATTGATGGTTCATTTTATCGTATATAGCCGCAAAAACTCCGCAGTTTTCATTCCTAAGATTTGATTAAGAATATTTCCTAGATTTTTGGAGGGAATTGCTTGATATTTTGGATTTAAATGTTTCGTTAGACTAGAAATCCAAACATCTATAAACTTAATATGACACAAACTTTACTTTTTTTTTTTGCGTAACTGTATTTAATAGTTCATATTGTTCATTGCGAAATCACTTTTGTAAAATTTTATAATTTAAGAACTTGCACAAAAATAATCTATTGCTTGATAAAAAAAAGTTATTTGTAAAATTTTACAAAAAAGAACAGCTTTTTATCCATCAAGGTATATGTTTTGTTATAAAATTTTTAAAATTTGGCTTCAGATGTCAATAAAACGTAATACGATAATATTCCATATGTTAAACGATCGAATTTATTTTCTTGATCTGATTACACACGGTAGTGGTACTCTCAGCAAATAATGTTCCTTGAGTCTCTGTTGCCTTATACTAACTTTACAAGTGGAGAAATGGTTTGACTCCAAAGTAAGCCAAATATGCGATATTTTAATTTTGATTTTTTAAAAAATGTTATTAATATTAATGATATGATTCACATAATATTCTAATTTTATAAAAATAATACATTTACAAATTTAATGCGAATTTTAATTAAGAAGATTGGTTCAACAAGAGAATTTCTTATGTGATAAAGGTATCAGGAATTACTTGTCTTGCTAACAAACATTTACATTTTTAGGGGCATAGCTATGTAGACAATACTTCGTATTATTTATATTGATATATTAATGGTTTTATCCTTTTTTGGAAGAACATAAGTATTTAAAACTGAATATAAACCTTTATTCAGACTACCTTAATTTGAATAAGACGGCCAATAATACTGATTTATCTAATTTTCTAGGTATTCAAATACAATTTAAAGGTAATTTGTTATGCACTAATATTTATGGCAAGAGAGACGAATTTAACTTCAATATTACTAAAGCGTGGCTTTGGAGTAGTAACATAAATATATCAATTTACGGAAATATTAGTATAAATTACATTCAACTTAACGAATTTTTAGTACGCATAAATCAGAAAAAAACTTTAAAAATTATAATCGAATTTTTAGTTTGCATAAATCAGGAAAAACTAAAAAAAAAAAAAATGATAGTAATCTCATTGAATAATCTTTAGAAAAAAAATATCCAATTATTTTTTATAATTAGTTATTACAAAAAATTTCCAAATTACTTAAGAATTTATTCCTTCTTGATTATTTGGATGAAATTATTAAAAGAAGACATTATATAAATATTCAAAAAGTGTTACCCGAAAATTCTCTTCATTTCCAAAACTTCCTTATTAAATCACAGATGGCGATACTACATGTCATAGAAATAATACTCTTACACAATATTTATTATTAATATATTGTTATAATTGTGTATAGAAAAAAGTATGAAATACTTAAAAAATTATTAATATTCTTTTAATTTTGCTTAATATTAGTTTGTAATTACTTCAGCAAAATTTTTTATAGTTGTCCATTCTATGTGTGTACTTGGTTCTCTGAATCTGGCAAAAATTGGTTTATTGTCCTTTGATTTTCGAATCCTATTTTTTTGGTACGTAACCTTTTTACTAGAAATGTATTCATTATATCTATCATTGCATTCCGCAGAATTTTGCACAGTAGTATAAACAGAGGAAGGAAGTTGTCTAGCCATAAATTTGGTTCTAACCCTAAGAAGA
The DNA here is from genome assembly GCA_019973955.1 of Trichonephila inaurata madagascariensis. NCBI lineage: Eukaryota > Metazoa > Arthropoda > Arachnida > Araneae > Nephilidae > Trichonephila > Trichonephila inaurata. The sequence continues at coordinate 381,980 of BMAV01019505.1, forward strand.
ACAGTTCTTAGTCTAATATGTTTTGGAAAGATGCAGCATCCATCTTTTTCACATCCAAATTTTCAATTGTTAAATCTTTACTGTCCAAATCATTATTATTTCTTATTATCTGTATATATATAAGAAATAATGAAAATTGACTTGTAGAGTTCTATCTATGAAATTTTGTTGTTGTTGATTTGACAAAAATCTGAAAAGGCAGGGATAAAATTCCAAGACAAGAAGGCCAAACGCGTATCCTGACAAGTCTGGTTCATCACTCTGTCCCCATCCTCACGGATTTTTTTAGACACCCGATGAAACATGACTGTAAAAGAGGGGAGGTGACAAAGGAGTAACGACAAAGAAATTAAACCAGAAAGAAAGTTAAAGTGCTGCATCGAAAAAAAACCTTATCCTTTGTGTTGACTTTCTTTATTTAGCTGTTTACTAGGTTCTGTTTTTCCCCTTCCTGTTCGAAACTCTAGATGCCGAACTCACGGTAATTAGGCCGAAAACGAAGCCGACTTGAAATAATGTATCACTTCTTGGTGAAAAATGGGGTCAAAAGTACCGCATTGTTTGTTCTTTTTTAATCGTCCGAGTCTCTGAAATTCTAACTAGATTTTTAATTCACGCAAGAATGCAATTGGATTTCCATTTACTTTTATGATACGTGCTGATAATAACAGATGTAGCATAACAGATATATGTTAATGATTCTGTATTTGTTTATGAATAATATTATCCAAAATCTATAAGTAATCAGCTAAATTTTTGCTTTTAGTTCAATGCTTGAACAGAGATCAGCATAGAGCAAGTAGCTTAATTATTTTTTTATCATAGTTTTAATTCAGAAATAAAAAAAAAGGAAATCATATGAGGATAATATATTCTGGTATGTAAAAATATTTGATGCCGATTAAATTGTGTATAAGTATACATAGTTATGTCTACCAGTCTTTGTATACCATAAAATTCTAAGGTAAAATAATTTAGGAAAACATTTTAAATTGAATCATACTTTGGTATTCTTTGCCTTCATCTATTGATACCTCTTTTAAATTCATCCACTATATGGAAGATTACCTTGACTTAAATATTTTGCAATGGTGAACTTATGCTAGAATTCTACAGAATCTTTATTGAATAGAAACTAACTTAGAATGATAATTACTGATAAATTAGAACTGGAATTGGATTGGGTAGATGCTCTTAGTTCTTTCGAATCTTAATCACCTTTCATGGCATTTCGATTACTTTATAAATGCTTTCAAATTACTCTTTTTAAAAAATTATTACTTATTTAATAAAATATAACCGTTGCTGTTTAAATGACATATAAACTACATTTGCATGATAAAAATTGCATTAAGAATTAAAGTTTAAAAATCGATGAAAAAATCTTGACTTAGAATAAAATTTTGTGAGAGGAGGGGACGGGTGAACCTAGCCAATACGGTTGCAGCAAAGAAATCCGAGTTTGAGAGAGAAAAATTTTGGATGTAAAAAATAAGAATACATTGGAATCGAGTGAAGCTTCTGTGATTGGCTGATCAGAATGGCCACATATTTTTTTTTTCATTTAAGTCTGGTTGAGAAGCTCGGCCTGTCGTTGGATAGATGTGAGCTCGAAAAAGTCGAACTGCAAAACTAAATCACTGATAAAAGGCAATAAAATATCATAATTAATTATTTTTAAATAATTTCTTATTTTAAATTCTTGTTATTATAAACCGAGACAGAAAACTAATAAATTCAGCATCTGACTCACATATTTAGCTATAAATAAGAAATGATACAGATAATTTTTTTAAAAAATGAAAGAAAAATGATAATGAAATACAGGTTGATTCATAAATAGTGAGACCAATTTCATTACATGGAATTTTCAATGTGGTTTCTTCTAGCACTGTACACTTTCTTAAGCATTTTGGCTAAGCTAAAAGAGTTTTTTCGATCCTTTTTGGGGTATTTTTCGAACTCCCTCTTAAATTGCTTTTTGAAACCCCTTTTTTTAAATGGTCTTACTTTACTTCTATTTAATTGTTTTTTTAGGTATCCACGTAAAAAAAATCGCAAGGAACACTGACAGGGGATAGTGATAGTCATTTATCAGGAGACAGAAAATTTATTTTTTATGCTTTCAGCCATTTTATAGTTGATTTTACAGTATAACTTAGTGCAGAATCTTGGTGAAAAACAAAGTTTCCTTGAGGGTAAAGACGTTTACTTTTTATGATCATTTCAAAACTTTATTTTGATAGTATTTAGCATCAATTTTAGTTTGGTTCTACAAAAAATGGTTTTGTTAAGCCTTGAGAGGACATTTCCGTCCATACCATAACACTTGACGGCCAACTTGCACTTTTCAAAACAGCTGCCTCTTTGCGACGTTTTTTGCTTGAAATATATTGAATCTTCGTTTTGCCAGTTGTGAATGACAGATGAAACTGCGTTTCATCAGTATCTACCTTTGCGTAACATTAAACACAGAGGCCAATAACGTTTTCTTCGTTTTTCTACGGTCTTAACAGATATTTGATGACAGACTGGAAAATTTAGTTTTTACAGCCAATTTTCTTTATCTGACGATAAATTGTCGATTTCTTAGATCTATAGTTTCTTTGCCATAGGTTTTAAGGCAATGCATTTTCTACAGCGATAATTCTTTTCAACTTCTTTTTTTCTCTTTCATAACGGACTTCCTTTCGTTCACATTTTTTCCCTGGAGGTTTTGATTGCGAGCCAAGTTTAGATAGGAATACAATAGAAAAATGTCTTTTTTGATTTTTAAATGCTTTATTATTCACAGAATTTGAACAGCCATTATTCAAAAGCTATAAAATTTCGTTCCAGGTTTGAGGATCCAATTTCAGTACTGTAATTTACTCCCACTAATAAAAATGGATAGATTGGTAATTTAAGTGTTTCATTTTTCAAATAAAACCAGTAGTAAAACGATAGATATTCATCATAAATAGTTATATGCTTTTAAAATTGGTCACACTTATTTTGAATCAACCGGTATCGTTTGTAAAATTTCAAATTTTCAAAGGATTTACTACTTCATAAATTACAACTAAATTTTTATTTATTTGGCTTTCTAAAAGTAATGAGATAATAGTGTGTACAAGATCTTCCTTTTTCTTATTTCTACTACTATTATAGTTCTCATAACAGAAAGACGTTAGGAATACTTTACTGCTACCCATTAAAATTGAAACACCATGAAAGAGAGATAATACAAACATTAAAATCATATGAAAGAAAGAGATATGTTCAAATGATCATCATTTAAGAGCATTTAAACTACGCAGAAGGAAGAAAAGGCACCTCAAATTGCGCATAAATATAAGCTAGCTGAATCCCGATCATGGATCTTAAGTCAAAAAGGGGGCTTATTTGTAGCACAAGTATCTGTACGGACAGTACGAGAAGGCCGGAAGCAGTACAAACTACCTGCATGGTGACCGTTATTATGGATTTACTTGACACACAATGACAGTGGTGCACCCATTGATAAACGAGATACAGGAATAGCATCACATTGTCTTTTCGGACGAATTCCAGCTCCGTGTACAGCATCATAATGGGCATGGTCTGGTCTAGAAGCACCACAAAGAAGACAAGTGGCTTATTTGCATTCGATATCGTCTCAGGGGCCGTGCATCTAGTGTGATGGTATGGACAGTCATTGGATACACGACTCAAATATCTCTTGTATGTTGTCGCTGATATGAACAGCCAGCGTTGCGTATATCAGATCTTAAGGCCCGTGAGCTCTGAAGATCTCGGAGACGTAATCTTTTAAAAGATAAAGCAAATTATACTTTACCTATCGTACCCTGAGCTACTTTGACGCAGAAGGCATTCGGTTGTTGCCCTGCCCAGAATGTTCTACAGATCTCTTGACCCAATAAAAACATCTGGTAATGTGCTGCTGAGAGACTGTGCCACCACCACACTCCAGCCTCTATAATTGATGAAATGCTACATATACTTGAAGCAGTGTGAAATGATTTGATCACATCTGTCTTCCAAGCCAAGTTTTATTCAATGCCTAGTCTTGTTAGAGCCGTTTTAGCTGTCAAAGATACAAGCCATGTGTACTAATTTTTGGACTTATGATGTAGTTAAACAGTACATTTTTGATAAATCCATGTCTAGTGAAAATCACCACTGAACAAATGAAATTTAATGTTTCAGTAACCTGTTTAGACTTTTGGGTAATTTCGCAAATATGTCGTGGGATGGAAACCCTAAAATATGATAATCCTATAAAAATACAAATATAAAGTTTTGTGCCGGTGTAAGTTTGTTTGCCCATGCCTGCTTTTACTTGCAATGAATTTTTTTTCGATAATATTTCGTATAAAAAATTCTCTTTAAGTACTCGTTTCGTTGAAGTTAAATTTGAATTGAGTATTCTTCTTTAAACTGCTGATTGAATGAATTTAACTGTTGAGTTATTTTCAACCAAGAGTTAAAGAAATGAATGAATATTATATAAAGTTCTGCAAAAAAAAACAAGTTTTAAGGCTTATTTAATGTTTTAAGTTAAGTGAAATTCATAAACATAAATGTTTAAATAATCCTTTAAAAATAACGATATTGATACAGAAGGAAAACAATGCGTAGTCTAAGAATGGTCAACTACTGTCTTTGAAGTAAACTGGTTTCAAGTGTGCTTTTAAGTTCTAATCTCTCCCCAAAACATTTCTGATTCCATTGCCAGTTGTATATAAGTCTACAAGAATCCTCATTCATCAATTATACGATGAAATTTACCTCATCGTAGCACGAGGTTCTTATCCAAGAGTGTCATGTCTTAATCTCAATGTTATACTTTTGAAGCAAGCGTTGACGACGTGCAAGTCATACCCGCAGGTGCACAGCATATACTCGTTAAACAGGCTCAACCTCCCCATGACATGAGAAAAGAGATTTTTAGAGCTTTTCTGGAACCAACTTAGGGCCATATTCATTAATCATCCATATAGTAAGAGCAAAAAGTGAAAGGCTCTGAGAGGCAGTAGAAAAACGAGTTGAGGGATCTTGGTCCGTTTTTAGATTTGAGATGCTATCTGCACCGAACAAGAAAAGAAGCAAAATGTGATTCCGCCACAGCAATTAGAAGAGAAAACAACACAAAGGAAGGAGCTCTAAAAGTGAGTCCAAGGTGCATGGAGAGTTTTTCTCTCCTGTATATTTACTCGCCTCGTTTACTTTCATGCATAAAGGGGGGGACGTTTTTTTTTTCTTCTCCTTTCTTTTGTCTGTGAGTGAAAAGGCTAAGTCTCTAGATTTAAGAAATCGTTCATTTTATATACATATTTATATAAGCTGAAATATCCATTGTGATGTATCAGAATTGGAGATTTAAACAACATGAGAGTTTTATGATATCAAAACATGCGAAGAACGGAGCTAAATTAAGATGAAATGGGTTAATGATTTCCAGATATAAAAATTAGTCACGGGATTGTTTTTGAATGCGACTTTAACAAAAGACAAGATAAAAACTTATCTGTTTCAAAATTGCTTTATATAAACTCTGAATAACTTGATCCTCTTTTCTATATTTTTCAATTCCTAATTACTTATAAATGAAGATAATACATAAAATGATGTATATAAAACCGATACTAATTTATTGTATTATTAAAATTTACTTAATGTTTGAGGTAAAGAAAATCTTTTAAGGTTAACCCCGCTTAATGTTAAAGAATAGAACCTTAAATCAGAAAACCTTTTAAGACAAAAATATTCGAATATCAGTCTTATATTTTGGCTTTCCTCTGTTACTTAAATAACTGTGTATTTCACAACACTGTTCATTTGTGCAGAAGTCAATCCTTATTTATTTACTTGTGTAAATAATCTTCGATAGTTTGTCTTCTAAATAGGCTTTTAACTTTTAAATGTTCAAGCTAAAAATTGTGTAAATTTTGGAATGTCTCTAAATTTTCAGAATTCATCAGAGACGTATGCGTTTAAACTTTACAACCAGATTTATGTCAAAATTTGAATAACAATAGCTTTCTGCTTGTGAATATGTTTCAGTTTCATAATCTAGCTATTTTGCACAAGACGAAGTCAATGTTAATTAAAAATTTAAGAAAAACTTTTCATTGAAAATTATACTCATTGCTGTTGAAAAAGGTATAAATTATAACATTAACAAATTTCACACTTAATACGCTATTATTTTAACAACGTTGTACATAAAATTAGATGTTTTTAGTAAGATTCTATTTTGAGTATCCATGATTAAAATAAAAATTCCAGAAATTGAAGTTTTAAGTAAGTAATTTATTAATAATAAACTGATAAAAATATGAAGATCTTTAATTATTTTGAACAAAAAACATTATTTCTTTTCTATTGTTATTAATAGACATTTATAATTATAACTAGTTTTCACATTGTTCAAAAAGAATTGTATCATGCTCGATTTTTTTAAAAATTAAATATGTTATAAAGGTAAAAATGAAAATAAAATTATAATTCTTTCTTGTATTACGTATTACACGCTTAAAGTGCGAATACCTAATGGTTCCTGAATTTTGACAAAAATACCTAACATAAATCACATTAACAAATTTACTGGTATGTAAAGATTTTGTATGGAATGGAACAAATTAGCTAAAGAAATACACACAAAATAATGATAGTTTATTATGTTATCAGATATTTCAAAATAATAAAGGTGGTCCCATAATTGTATTAAAATTTAGAAAAATAAACTTTATTTCTTGTATTCCCACAAATATATAAGGTAATAAACTTAGAGTTAGGAAAAAAATATTACTTTTATTTCTGAATTTATTTCAAGTTACTAATAATATGTTTAAATTCATTGTCATTATAATATTTTTAAAAAAATATTTATTTCATTACCGGCGAAAATAAGAATAAGCATTTACACATACCTATACACCCCCCCCCCCCCATAACTATGTGCATTTATTTGTACAACTATGTGTATTAGTTTATTAATTTTTTTTTAAATATATTTGAATATGAGCTAAGTAATAAATAAAGAAAATTGGGAAATTTTTTCTCTAGAAGCCTAATATAAAATTTTAGTAACTATTTCTTTCTCATTACTGTAATTATTCACATAAGTTTTAAAAAATCAATCCTTTTAAGATTTATATTTTTTTTTCACGTTTTAAATAGGCTTTTTATTTATAATCATTAATACATTATAAAAACATTCGAATTTTTAGTATAAAAAGGCTTATTTTCTCTTGAGAGCTTTTGTTCCATTTTATATGAAATCAATAAGTGTTTTAAGTCATGATGACCTTCCTTTCTTAAAAGACTTTGATTTACATGATAATTCCCCAAATTTGTAACATTCTATCCATTGCTAGTATTTTTAAAAGTATCCTTAGAACTTAAGTTTCAGCATGTAATAACATAGTAGACACGTTTGCCAGACCGAAACTAGACAGACTAAATCTCTCACACATTGTGTGAATTTTTCCTATCACATCCAAATCCTCTAGTGAGTATGGATGTCACCCAAAATATATTGCAAAGCTCTTTGTCACCTTTTCGACACTGTTTGGTTCGAGTCCAAAAGGACTCGTAGAAAATACCATGCCAATCAACTCCTAATGCATGACAAATCGGCCATGTCAAGCAGCGAAAAAAGCATGAATAATCTCTTCATAATCTGGCCTTGAAAGTGCTTAGGAAAAACAGATTTCTTTTGTCTAATTTTGAAAAACTTCAATGGCAGAAAATAGATTCCACCAATGCAAAAAAAATGTTTGTACGATACCTACACAAATAAATTCAATTTTAGAACTGCATGATATTTTATTTATTTCTTATACGTATCCATATAATAAATAATATGTGATATTTGAAGAAATCTCTCTTTTGTACGCTATATAATTTCCAAAATTATCACATTTTTCGCTATATCTAAATAATTCTTCATTAAAATAAATTGACAAATATTCTGTTGTTTGCTTTTCATTCTAGTGTGCGATAAAATATTTATCGCCCTTTCTTTGTTTGATCATATTCCTTTCAAAAATCAAAAATTTTAATAGGTTTAGGAAATTTTCGAAAGCTTTAGTTTTCCTTAAGATAGTTCCTGATAATAAATGCAAAAAAATTAAAAACACACAGTCGAGAGAGGGAGAGAAAACATTGCCTTTCATTTAGATTACTTTGTTGATCACAATTCAGGGGCATAATTATGGTAAGTTTTTAAACGCAAATTATCATTTTTCATGAAATTGAGTTTGAATTTTACTAAATATTTCACTCTTAGAATCTTCTTAAACATAATTAACTAGATATCTGTGTTCGGAAGAAAAACAATCCAACATTCAATTACTGAAAATGTGCGTGTGTGTGTGTGCGATTAATCTCCATCCCGAAAATGTCAGTTTGGGTAAAAATCCAGCCCAGTAACCCTCAACCCACTTCCCGCATGATTACTGCGACTTTAAACTTGTTTCTTTCTCTGACCATGTACATTGACTTCGCTTTCTTGCGCTACTGACGCCTGTTACAGTGTAAGCCCTCTAGCCATGGCTTGGGGCGAGGGTACAGAACAATTTGTTGACATTGTAATAAACTAAATTACGATCAACAGCTGACGAAAATGACTTTTAGAAACTCTCCAAGTCGTGATAAAAATATTTATAATACAGAAGCGTGAAAAATTAAGCAACAAATGTATTTTTCCACATAGAACCATAAAAATGTAGAAAAGGGCTTTTTTGCCACCAGTGCAGTGAACAGGCAATATAAAAGTGATACATATGCAAATATCAGCCCTTTGACATCAGAGGAGATATCACATCACATCACGCAAGTGCGTGGAATGAACACGCTTAGTGCCGGGGTAAATTAAAAAGGAAGAAGTACGTATTTCCAGACATTCTGTGCAAATGAAAGTAAAGTCGTACATTCATATTATCAGGATACCTTTACACGAGTTAGAATGAATGGTAAGTTCGGAGAGGTACGTAGTTTGACTAGTATTGCACAAAGATTTAGAATTGACACGTGTAATTTCAAGAGCTTGAAAAACCTTCCAAGTGACAGATACTGCTGTAAGAAAGGATGACGGGAGTCGGACGCAGAAAGAAACAACATGTGATATCTAGCATATCGTTCTGCAGGCGAATAGAAACCGCAACCAGACATTGGGCAACATTGCTCAGCAGCTGCGTACAGCTACCAGACTACAAATATCAGGGTTCACTGTGGCCAGACGTCTGCATAAAGGCAGCTTATTTGCCCGCAGTCCGGTGCATACGATTAACAATAGCTCATCGGCGATACCCTTTACAATGGCGTCAAGAACTAAAGACTGAACATCTCATCAACGGAGTCACAATTATTTTATATACTGGGTAGAATCGTTTCAGTCTGAGTAACAATGCTCAACCCACTAGTTGATAAGGAGGACGGGACACAGTTTCATCCTACTAAACAACACGTAAAGAGACCGTTGGGGTAGGTGGTCTTTGAATGTTTGTGTGTGGGAAGGCATTATGTTGAATGGACGAACGGAGCTTCATATTTTCGACAGTGGCTCACTTATTGGAAATCATTTTTGCAATGAAATTATCCTCCCCCAGCCAGTGTCTGTTTCGAGGTGCCATTGGTCTAGACTTTATTTATTTATTTATTTTGAACGACATTCATGTCCAAATAGAACCTCTGGTGTTGAGGAACTTCTAGAAATAATTGCACAATGTGGATTAGCCAACGTGTTCCCTTAATTTAAATCCCATAGAACATGTGTTGGATGTTTTGGGGAGACACCAAGCATTAAATCCCACTGAAGCATTTAACACCAGACAGCTAAAACATAATAATAAGCAACTCTTACCTCAAGAAATGCTGGATAATTTGGTATTGAGTATAAACGGGTGCTGTTAAGCTGCAATTATAGTTAAGGGAAGCCATATCCCTTACTAGAGGACTTTGATTTGTTGTTCTTCTTCAGGGCAAAACAACGCTTTTTACTCACGCCATTCTGTCAAAAAAATACACCTTTTTCTGCTTTGTTCCATAACGTATGTATAGAATTCACTTTTTGGCTTCTATTCTTTCATCAATCTTTAAGTGCTTCTTTGGGCCACTGTGATGTGAATCTTATGCCCCCCCCCATGTGATTTTGTTCGTAATTACACCCCGATCTTAAAAGTTAATTGGTTTTTGCAAACTAGTGTATATTCGGAGTGCATAAACATGTGTGTGATTTGTTTTAAGCAACTTCAGAGGCAAAAGCGATGCTACTTAAGAAATGAGTTGACCCTGAATTTTTATCATAAACTTTAATCTTTTCTTCCATGCCAAATACGTTTTCACGGACAACCAAATACATAATCTGACGAAATAAAACCATCAATAACTCTATTTTTTTAATCATTGATTGTACCATGTTTAGTAATTTGCATAGAAGTTTTAAAGAAGCAGTTGTTACAGAGATCAAGTAAAACATTATCAGTTAGCTGATAAATTGTGCTCCCATTTTATTATTCAGTTGGAATAGTTATGACAAACCTGTTCTTATGATAAGATAAAATGTTTGGTTGTGTGAATCATTATTTAAAAAAAAAGAGGCAGGCACTCAAAAAGATACCATTACAGAAAGAGCAAATCTTTTTCATTGTAACTATTATTTCTTCCACCCTAAGGTGATAAAGTTTTATCATTGGTATCATGTTATTATAACTAATCCATAGTTTCTCTCCATTGTCTAATTTTAATAGATAAAAATTTTAATAGTTAACTTTGAGATTCATCTTCCCCAAATTGTTAAAATTAGGTTAAAAATTGTCAAGGAAAAGGAGACAGAAATTACAGAAATTTTGGAAACTAAAGTATTAGTCAAAAAAGACTGAAAAGACAAAATGGGATGTCCGCTCCAGTGTCGTCATCGTTACCTGACCGAGATTCAAAATTAGGACGTCCATCGCCAATAGCCCTCGTGTTGCTTTAAAGGACGACCTGAATAAAAAATCATATCCTAGTATCAGAAGGCGCCAAAGTGGTGGTCCGCGAGAAAATTTCGCTGGTCCCCAGAAAAATGTGATACTCTTAGTAATGGCCCTCAGAAAATGTGGTAAAAGTGAATACCCATTTCCTTAGTGAAAACGAGGAAAATTCTGATTCAATTCTGCACAATTTATTTATGTGAAAAGGCCTATTCATGTCAACACGGTACCGATCTCAGCTTGAAATAAAGGTCTTGCAGTTACAACATTGGAACCAAATATCTATAATCTTAATTCAAGTAAGCAGGAACATCCACCATACTACGCAATGTATAACGCTAAAAATTTAATACACTTAAACAATTTTTTTAATTGTTTTGTTTTTACAGTTTTTTTGTTCATTTTATTATGGTTTAATAATAAAGCTTTCATAATTTGGTTACAATTAATAGTTTCATTTTATTAACTAGGTACATTTTATGAGTTCTAGATCACATTTTTTTTAAATATATTTAAACCTTATTAGTGGTCCGCGAGATTTAAATTATGAATTTACTGGTCCGTGAGGTCAAAAGGTTTGGCGACCGCTGCTAGTATAATTGCATCATTTAAAGATTTTGATATTTTCTTTTATAACCTTACATTTTAACTATAGTTTTTTCATCCAAACTACAACGGATTTCACTATCACTACTGCTAGTGCGTGTGAAGCATTTGGTCTTTTTCGTGTAACAGTTTATAGCCTCTCGCCTAATATGAAACCAATCTTCAAGTAATTTATTTTCTGTCTGAGTCGAGAGTCTAGTAATGAAAGAAACTCTTCGTGTTTCCTTCAAATCTCAACAGGAGAGTGTCAAGTGCGGGCCCCATGCCTATAGGTAAGCTGACAAGCCCGGCTTGTAATCCTGCTGTCGTCTGGGCGAAGCCGACTTAGGGCCGCCTCAAGAGTGACAGAAATATACAGGAGCCGCAACCAAACAGCTGAAACTCTCAGCGATCCGGAGATGATTTCTAGGCACACGTCCAAACTTCAAGTGGGACTTCCGAACATGCGTTTACAGTTATAGTTCTTTTCACTCTTGTAACGGAACATCGCGTTCCCTGATGAGACATCTCGTTTAAAAGACCACAGTGCATCATAGGGGGAAATCAATACGTCGTCATTGATATTGCGTTAATAAATACTGAGAAAAATAAAACTTTTTTCTTATATTGTTGCTTGTACTTATCATGGAAGAAAGACATCTGGAAATTGTTTTATAAATATATATGTTTTCCGCTCAAAAACTTTTTTTTTTTAACTAAATGTAATGTGTTAATAGTCAATGGCTATCTGATTAAAGTTTTATAATCTAGTTTTGTTTTTTTTACTGCAGTGCACTACCAGCTGCAGAACTTAATATAGTATTTTCTTTTTAAATATCTTATCATTTATATTTTTATTCGAAACTACAATTATGAAAGGTATCTAGTGGTTATTAGAAGAGTCATTCCTTTTTTCAATGTAGAATTCTTTATTTTGATTACACATATATTCTTAGAAAGGTATTAATTGCCGTTTTCCAGCATATGACGCGCACCTATATTTATAAAAACTGCATTTTTCAACTTTTTAGTAAATTCGCCGTACAAAGAGCATATTTTTTGCCAAGAAACTTGAAATGTTATGTGCAATGCTCTTATTATTTGAAGTCATTTATTCGAAGTATTATTCCAGGCTTTTGAACAATGGCAAACTTCTAAGACTACAACGCTAAATCACAAAAAAAGAGAATGGGAGATAAAATTTATGAAGTATTTTATTGCTGAAGGTTTATAAGGTATGTCACCTCTTTTTTTATAAATGAACAGTATTTAAATACATGTAGCAATCCCCATTTTTTATGTTCATCTTTTCTTTATTTTTAAGACTATATTTTTTATATCCAGTGTATAACGCGCACCCGTAAATGTTGTTATTATTTTTTGTGTTAAAAGTGTGCATTATACGCCGAAATTATTTACTTAATATAAAATGATTGTCGATTCTATAACTCTTGATATCAATATTTGTTACCTACAGTATTTATTTTCAATATGCAATTCCTTAAGGATAGAAATATAAAATAGCATGAGGTGCTATTTAAAAGCTGATTTTATTAATAGAGTTGAGAGCTTTTCGCTTTTATAAAATGCGTATCACTTTAAAAAAAATAACGAGGCAAATATTTAATAAATTTGAAAACTGATTTACATCATAATACTAAATACAATTAAAAATGAATTATTATATTTGCCGTTTTAGATAGAAAATAAAAGTTACAAAAATATGAGTACGAGATTTCATACTTTTCCCATACTTTGATAACTTTTAAAATTGCCTTTACTAAGATTTAGAAAAATATGTATATTAATGAAATATTTGGCAAATTACCAACATTTGTTTTTTGTATTACCTTTTTTTTTACTTGGCTTATTAACCACTCATTATTCAATGAAGTATACAAGTCGGAAAAAATTCATCTTAACTCTTTCGATATATAAATAATCTAATTCAAAAAAGAAGCAACACGCGAAAGGGTTATTATCAATCTCCCAAAACGTGCTCAACCGTTAAAACAGCCATTCCATTCTCCATCTTGATCGCACAAAATATCTATTCTTTCTTCCCATCCGTACAGAACCGAAAGTAAAAGTATTCTGAAGGAGCACTTCTCTGTGGCACCGCAATCATCACTCTCGACATTAATTTTTTTTTCACTTCAAAACCCCACCCGCAGAATGGATAGGGATTCCATTCTAAAACCTCTTTCGTCCATCCCACTTGTCGTGCTCTTCAGAACGGTGAAAAAGGCAACCATCGCACGTGCTGGGGGGATTAAAAAAGGTCCCCCAGGCGAAAATCGTTTGGTGGAACTTGGATAACGCCTCAACAACTCATTGATCGGTCACGTATTACTTCAGAAATTGGCGCGATACGGGGGGTTTTCCGCTATCGCTCTTAATAGCTTCCCCCTCTTCTTCAATTTCTCCCCCCCCCCTTTAAGATCCTTCCTCCCACTCAAGAGAGAGGCCGGTCATTTTACTAGTAAATTCGATCATCTTTCAGGTGAACGCGGATTTTTCACAATAACACCCAAAATCTTCCTTTTCTTTCACATAGAGCGATAAACGGCTCAAAGATGCAGTGGGTTTTTTTCTCCTCTCTCTTTCGACGATTCGTTTTATTTTCTCACCATCTCTCTCTCTGCCTCTTTTTTTTCTTACCAAGCTCTCATGCAAAGAGGATATCTTGGTTTTACAAGCTCTAATGCGCGTAAATACCATCATTGCTTCTTTGCCTTACCTTTACAGGATTAAAAAAAAATTAATTTTCTTTTGGAATATTTAGTTATTTATTTCGTTTATTATTTTTATTGTAATACGGTAACTTAATAAAGAGTAAGTGTTGATAAAACTACAAATTTGTAGTATGTTTTACGTCTCGATATAATAGAATAATTAAATGTATTTTTTTTCACAGGATTAACTCTTTTTCCTCTAGCAACCTAACATTATTTATAGTACTTCTTTCTATTTTATAGCATTACTAAAATTTTATCAAAAAGGTGTTAATTAAAAAAGGTATTTAAGGTATCCGACTGGGTTCGGAGACAATTTTCTAAAATATAACTTAAATAATTATTTAATTATTTTTTAATTAAGTATGTTGCAAAACTATGAAAATACCGCAAGAAGAATTTTTTGAAAGCTTATTTTTTAAAATATTGAGAAATTTGTACCAAAATATTACAAAAAATTGCTCTTTTGGTAACAACTCTAAAAAAATATATATCACAAAAATAAATAAAATGTTTGCAGAAATACAATTTCTTAACGTTTATATAACTCTTCTTTATATTTAAAAAAGCTCAAATTCTACTGTAAAATTATGAAATACAGGTGTTCAAAATGAAAAAACCCAGAATTTTCTTAAGTAACTTTTTTTTTTCATATAAAATTTCATTAAAAAATAACTTAATTGAAAAATTACCCTTAGTTTTAGCAGTAAGCATTCATTATAATACAAAGAACAAACTCAAGAAATTTCATAAGAATATTTCATTTACCTTAAGAAATATCACTCTTACAGTTAACCATTATGTTCAAAAATAACATTTTTCAGAAAATTCAAAGTAAAGTTTATATTTGCAATAAAACTTTTTAAAGATTTAGGAAGGTATTAAAACTCCCCAGATTTTTGTATGTTGCGTCTTCCTGAACCTCATACTTCAAACTTTTGCATTTCTGAAGGGCCTTTCTTTTTTTACGAGACCTTTTCTTATCTGGTTTAGAATGCCTCGTAGAATCAACAATTCTCGTTTTGTTGAGGTACCAAGAATATCCCTTCATTTCAGAACGTAATTTCATTCCTAACTTTTGAAGTAAAGGTAATAGACCAGAAAATCCAGAATTAAAAAGTATTATTGCGATATTGTTTCTTAAATGGAGTGTTTGTAGTTCAACAAAATTTTGCCTTTCGGGATTATACTCCACATGACATTGTTAAGACTCTCACATTGCAGTTCTGAGCTTTCCCGTGAAGACAATTTCTTAGGAGATTTTGATCGCAAAGTTAATTCTATGTCTTTTTATTAGAATTAATAACTGAATTTGAAAGATCCGTTGGTTTTTCTTTCAAAGTTTCTCCAACAAATTCTGATCTCTGGAAATCTCTTCTTTTTTTTACCTCATTGATCTTGTTTTGAGCAAGACAACTTTAATTTAATTAAAAATAATTATAACTCTATACAAAATTACTAATAAAAAAGTTAAAAAGAGATTTAATTTTGAACACAAATAATAAAAAGATAGCAACTCGTTTAAATCAAAACAAACATTGCAATCAGTTAACTGTTACCTATTTGAAGGACAAATATATCTATTAAAATATTTATAAAGTGAAATAAAGTTTACTAAACATAAAAAGAATTCGTTAAAATATTTTAAAAGAATAAAAATCTCATTTTGCCGGTGAAAATCAACCGAAAACTCACACTTCCGGTTTCGGATTTTTTGGCTAACTACCTCAAACAAAAACAGCTATAACTCTTTTTCTAATTGACTCAGAATTAAAAGTATGATATTTTAGAAAGCTTATTAAACTGGCTACAAGAATAGACTAAAAAAAGTCGATTTTGTTTTGATGAAAATGTTGATTTTAAACCAGTTGGATACCTTAATGAATGCATCATATTCAGTTCTCTAATCATAACAAATATACCAGTATTCAATATCATGACAAAGCATGGGCTGAAAACCTTGTAAGTTGTATATCGGTGATAAAAAATATTGCTTCAAGATATAACTTTGGTAACTTTATGGGGATATAACATTACGGTTTAGAATAAACGTAATCATATTACTATAGATGAGGTCCACGCCTTAATTGTTAACACTGTTAGAAAACTCAATTCGTTCATGGAATCTAAAAAATGGTTATAATTATGATATCGTTGATTGAATTGTGATAAAATTAATTGTTCATGGCTAAACATAATCACATCCTTGAAATCGTTTTTATCTGATCGACTGGAAAAGTTCACAAATGCTATAAATAGTAGCTCTGACAAACGCATAAAAGTATCTTCTAATTTCTGTATATTTTGTGATATCAAAAAAAATTTTCGTCTTCAGTAAAAAAAGCTTTAAATTATTTGAATTTATGTAAAAATCAAGCTTGGATATTAATACTGTCACATTGTGAACATAATCAAAAATATATTAGATTTTGGTTCTGTACTCGTTTAGAACAATCTATAAGGAAATTTCAGTAAAACCGACAAGATTGATAAAAAGGATAATTTCCTAAGGCGAACATATAATATTTTAATGAGCTGAAAATTTGTGGAATTGTAACTATGTGGAGAATAATAATAATTTAACTATTTTATTTGAATGAAACTAAATTTTATTTGCATTTTTATCTTTTGTTTGCTTAAATAATGTGATAAAATAGGTTATATATAGTTGATTTTGTATTATTAGGAATAAGTAGTACAGTTAGAATGAAAATATTCATTTATGTTAAGTTAAATATTACATTGAAATAGTACAAAAAGGTTGAAGGGAAAAAGAAGATGGAAAATAAAATCAGAGTTGAATGTTTATGAATATTTACATAATATAACAAAATGAAGTAATTTATTCAAATATAAATTCTTATATTACATTTGTTTGTTGCGAAAAGCTTTCTGTTTGTTTAAACTGCTACAATTAAATAATCTTATGAATGCTATTAATTGACAGGATATTGGTATTTAATTATTTTTTTATTTGAATATTTTCATTTAGTTCCTTAGCAGCTTTGAAATTGGAAAATCCTATTTTTTTCAAAAAATTATTGACAAAAAATACTCTATATAATTAATCTATTATTGAATAGATTAATTATCTAGAAACTGTGTGATGCTTAACTTAAGTATGATATTAATATGTTATTGTAATTGTGTACTTAAAATTAGTATGATATTAATATGTTATTGTAATTGTGAACCACATTGGATGATGAGATCAACACCTGAGCTGTAGTGGGGTTCCAGCTCAGTTATTATTTCATTGCAGTTAAAAAATAAAGAATACCTGAGGTATTGTGTTCTCTATATCCCCCGCCCCGAACACTCTTGAGTATCGACAAATTTAACAAATATTAGCCCCTCTAAATGACGAATCTTGAGTGGAATTAGAATTCCAACACATTGATCGGTTGAAGCAAAGACAACAATGTGTTTGATGGTGTTACCCTATACAACCCTGGCCAATACTTTAGCATGATTTCAGATTCACCAAGGATTTGGTTACTCTGAAAACTCTAATAATTGTAATTATTAATAATACTTTTGACACACAAATACCATTTTTTGTCTTTAATTTTGTGACGGGGCTTTACCGAGTCTTTCAACTAATCCTCTTGGGACCATCAATTGAGTTATTTCACAGGCAAACTCTCTCAAGAAGAAACCTTAATATTCAGATTAGTTAGTAGATATATAGTGAAGGTTTAGTAATCGTGTAGGAGAAAGGAAGAAGAAGGAGGAAAGAAAGCTGAGATGCTAAACGCTCTGAGTTTATGGTAAGGATCTGAACTTAGAAGCGTAATTATAGAACGGGCTTTTTCGCGAGTCAAAGAAATTAAGGAAGATTGAGATTCATAGGATAACTTTACTTAAAGTTAAGCTGTTAGAATTCCAGGCACTTATTCACATAAGATTTAGGGTCACGATATATCACTCCTGATTTCCTTCCTAGAGTAAGATTGTCTGATTATTATAATTGATAATAATAAATTGGTTTTATTATGGCTAGCCTGGGTCATCAATCATTACCTCCAACAAATCTAGGTCGAGTAGATGAAGAGATGGTTTCTCCAGGTATGGAGTTATCACAATTTTCACTCACATATCTCTGTGGCCGTGGAAGCCGAATGTTCATGGTCGCCAACTCGTGGTCGGTGTTGTCGAGTCCTGGTGCTTCTGAAGACGCGCCTTGTATAAAGACTGATGCACGCCAGTGGCGCTCACAAGAGGGGTGTCCTAAGGGTCTGTACACCCCTAAAAAATAGCCCTTGATTTTTTTTATCGATTAGTTATTCCCATGTATGTATTACCTAAAATTTAATTATGTGTATTTGTTATTAATATTTAATTTTATTAATTAATGCTAATTATTATTGAATAATTAATTTTGTATTGTTTTGTTCCCGAAAATCGACAAAATCAAAAGAGTATGTTGGGTGGCATATTGGAGCATGATACCAAAATGGTGTACTTTCGTCCCGGAGGGGGCGCCCCCCCTTGAAAAAATTTTGTGTGAGCTACTGATGCATGCTATTATCATTCTAGGCTCAAAGTCATCACGCTGATGTAGTGTGGAAGTTTAGAGTGTGTGGTGCCAGCTCAAGCACTCGTTACTTGTCGGAAGCTCAAAATTACAAGATCCAACAACCCTTGCGTTGTATTAGAGTGCTATAAAAGTCAAATCGTAGATAATCTCTAGATTTCTGGGTCAACATCTCAAATATCTATTAGGAAAAAAGTAAAGAGAAATAAATAAAGTAATGGATATATTTAAAAAATGCATAATATTTAGTTTGACTTAATGTTTATTATTTAGAGTGATGACATTAAATTAACAAAGTTATCACACTTTATAAAAGGACTGCTTTAGCACATTATTTACAGTAATGTGTAAGATGCTATGTTTCAAGTGTAAAACTTCAATGTTACAAGTTAATATAACTTGTAACATTGAAGCTACACGATAATCCGATGCATTTTTATCGAAATCATTAAGTTATCGTTTTTAAAAAAAATGCTATGTAAATATCTACAGTTGGAACTCTCATTTAATTAAACATATCAAATAACTTCGAAGTAAAAATTAAAATAAATTTGCCTTATTATTAGAATATTTGGAATGTAACTTCATGTGTTAAAAAAAAACTTATTTTAAGATATAATAGAATCAGAAAATGCTTTGAAATAAATAAAAAAAAAGTGGGTAATTACTTACACAAGTAATAAGATATTTTATACACTTTGTCTTCTTAAATTGATAATTTGTGTATATTTCATCTAAAATAGAGGTTCCCAAGCTTTTTGTCTTATAGACCCCGTGCCATGTTTTTCGGTTTCGAGTAGATCCTTCTTTTTCTAATTTTGAGTTTTTCAAATTTATGAATTTAAATGTTTTTTTGACAGCTGGTATAGTGCTACTTCCAGCTTCTGCTTACTCTTCACTACAATTAGACTTTAAATATCTAACTGTAGTGAAGTGTAGTGTTTAAAATAATTTATGAAATGCCTGTTAATTAAATTAAAATTTAACTAATACATAACATAACTGATCAATAAACAAATGTTTATAATGGGAGAGATGAATCTGGTGCTTCAATTACAAATTTTCAATATTTTCTAATAAAATTGGCAGGATTAACTCTAAATCTCCTCGGTTAGTAGTGTCTACTCTGTTTCTTTCTTTCGCTTTTATTTATTTATTATTTTTATTTTGGAGATTGGCACCCTCGCTGAAACTCTTTTTCTCACTAGGAGAAAAACAATTAAAAAACTTTCTCACAATACTCCATCATTCGAGACAAATAACATATATGTCATTTTAAAGCCAAGATTGCCTACATCTGTTTCTAAACTTTAAGATCTCCGTTACTGCCTATTACGATCAGTTCATCTTGTAATATATGACATTTTTTTTTCAGTATTACCATATGAATTCATTACCTACTGTGGTAATTACCACAGTCAAAGCATTCTTAAACCTAGTTTCAAAATCTGAATAAAGGGCATTTAAAAAAAGGCATTTAAATATTGAACGTAGGTTAAAACGTCATTTTACTGGTAGATTGTCTGTGGCTAATTGAGAAATTTGGAAAATTCACGACGTCCAATATTATACTCTTTTAGCTTAATCCTGGCAAGAAACGCTGAGATGATGGTCTTTGTTTTAATAAAATTTATGCTGCCACCTTGTAACTTAAAATAAACTACTTTAAATTTAGTAAATAAATAAGTTACATAGATAAAATATGGTGTTTCCATTTGATTAAATTTTTTTTAAAAGAAAAGTCGCGATCTGGTTCAGTGAGAGTGACTATCGTAGACCCCCATTTACACCTCATGGGCCCCCAAACTATTTTCTCTCTGACCCGGACCTCTTCTAGGTCGTCATAAACCCCTGGGGGTCGATATAAGCCTTTTTGGAAATCACTGATCTTAAATGTAAACTATTCTGTTAAATAATATACTAAAATATTTCATTTTTTTTTAATAATAAGTGTTAATTTTTTGTATAGTATATATTTTTTATTTATTTCAATTATTGAAAATGGTCTTAATTACATAAAAACTATTTCAGTCAGAGTTCTTTAGTCTGATAACTCTTCTTAAATTTATTTGTGGATTTCTTAGGACCATAATTACGCTGTATAGGCAGTATCAATTTCGCGTGTATTTTGTTGTAAGTCTATTCATTGTCTTTTGTTAGATATAACTTCTTAGTTTTGTAAAGAAAAATAAAAATACGAGAGTACAGAAAATGACTTTTGATTTTAATGCATCTCAATACTTCAGCAACCCTCTGAATCATGGGAATCAGTTAATTTTAGTTTAATTATTGGTAAAATTTCTCAATTATTTTACTCTTTTTCTCCTTATACTTTTAGAGTTTTTAATATCATAAAATTCCCTTTTGATTGATTGTTTGAAAAATAAATGTAACTAATTGATTATTTTAAATAATAGTAGAAGTGAAACAAAGATATTTTTTTTTATCTTTAGAATTCTTAATTGAAATAAATATTTCCCCTTTATAAGAATTTTGTAATTTTGAAGAAGCTTATTTAAAAACTGAAAATTCAGTTTAAAGCATATAAGAAATTTTATTATTTGTGAAACTTCTTTAATCTAAAAGTAGTCAAATATTATCATCGCGATTCAAATCAGCGTCATAAAAACTTAGGAATCAGTAAAAATCGCGATCACGTATCGGCGTTATTAAATATAATTACTGTTTTTACTCTTTGTTAATTATAAAAGAACAAAAAAACACATAGCAACCTAATATAGATAATTATTTTTGTTGCTAAGATAAAGCAAATATATTTAATAGAATGATAACTTCTTTTATTATTTTCTAATAGAATAAAACTTTAAATATTCTCTTTAATGATATGCTCTCTCTTTCTCTCTCTTGTAAATAAAAGAATTTTCAAACAACTTATTCCCAAATTTCGATTAAATTGATTGAAGATTTTCTATATTTCATGTAATAGCTTAAACGTTATTTTTAAAAACTAAACATTAAGTTTTTTACCCCTCCCCCCTCTCTTTTTGTGATTTCCAATTCTCTCACATTTTCCCTATCTTTCGTCTTTTCCCTTAAGAGCGTAAAAGTATTCCCTAAATAAAAATAAAAATCCCCAGATCGCAATTTGTATGTGCTTGTGGATAGACGGATGGATGGGCGAAAAGAAGCCGACACTTTTATTTAATCTTATTTTTACGCCATATTTTTTCCTCTTGTTTGACGCTTCGAGAGGCCTATCCTGCGCCTCAAAAAGCACTCTATTAGAGCCGTCGATAGCTAACTTTATTAATTTTTTAATAGCAGTTGCACGGCTACAGCTTAAATGAACTTTTCCAATCAGTTTCCATAATTTTTTTTTCTCGAATTACAAGTGCAAAACACTCGAGGTAAATATTTTTCTCTGATGAAGAGAGTGGTGTATGTCACTTTTAAACAAGTTCTGGTTGATAAAACATGAGCTTACTTATAAAAACTTTTAATTTTTAGAAATCATTTAAAATCTCTTTGAAGCTTAATTTAAATGCATTTATTCTACTATTATATTCCCCCTTGCAAAACAACAAAAGGTATTAAAATATTAGAACAAAATAGACTTGATTCTTTTTTTAAGAAAGTAATATATAATTTACATTTACATGTTTGGTTTCTATTTAACAAACTAAAAAAAAATGATAATTAAAGGAAATTTAGAGGAAAGAAATTATTTCGTTTGGGAATAGTTTGTGTAATTAGAATACACAGGGCTTTATTCAGCCAAATATATTTAATTTAATAGTTTTAAAATACATATGCTTAAATATATTTTCAAAGATATTTTAGAATTCTTAATTTCTGTGGGGATTTGTGTTTTGGCAATTTTCAATTCATTCAAAATTTCCCAATTTGAGTTTTATATTTTGCTTAGATATAGATCGATTATTACCATAAAATATGAATCGAAAGTAATTTAAAATTTAAGCTTTAAAATATTTACCTTGTTTTATTTTTAATGCCTACTGTTTTCTGAGAACTATAAAATGTTTTTTTTTCAATTAAATACGTATCAAAACGATTTTTAACAATACTTTATTAAAAACATGCCAATTTTAAAATAACCATATCATTAATACTGCTTATTTTTCTTGCAATATTACTCCAATGTACTATGTCTTAAACTTATTACTATCATACCGAAGGAAAAATATTTGAAACATATCTCTCAGAGAATCAAAGTGACTTTTGCCGCTGTTCCTCGCAACGTTATTCACAGTGGGATACAGAATCAGAAAAAGTCAGAGAATTCTTACACGTGGTTTTCAAACATATCGTAAAATAGGGTGCGCAATATTTTTAATGAGTTGCGAGGTTTACTTGGGGTTTAATTTCGAGTTCTTAATTACATACGGAAATTTAAATAATCGCGTATAACTTTATCGTACAAAATCGTTTCGGGTAGTAACTTTTTTTTTTCTTTCTTCTTTAACACTTAACTGAATCGATTTGGCAATCATTTAGTACTTTAATCTTGACTCATATTTACTTTCTCACTTCTGTTGAAACACATTTAGAGTATTTTATACTCCACGTTTTGCAGTCTTGTTTATTTTTTACGACGTTTCGTTATTTACATATCACTTCAAAAACCATATCTGTTTTAAAAGATTTTTGATTTAAATCGTTATTGAATATACTTTTTCAAAGGGATAGAGATTTGTATGTGTTCTTATCATTCTTTGAAAAATATATTCAAAGAATAGCCAAGTTTGCAATCTTTAAGGGGCTTCATTTATTTTTTTCTAGAAACATTAATTAAATTTCAAGTGAGGAATTAAGCTAAAAAGTTAACTTAAAACAGGGTTTTACAAATTAGGTGACGGGAAAAAACTGATATTTAAGTTGAGGTAAACAAATAGTATTTCTGAAATGATTTCGACTGGAGTGGATTCAAGTATTTGCATATTTACGGAAACAAGTTTAAAAAAAGAAATAAATTGCTTGAGTTCTGAAGTGGGCGTATAGCTTAAAAAATTGTGAGAAAATAGTCATTATTTTTTACATAATACATAATGTTTCATGTTATATAATGCAAACACTAATTAAAAGTTTTCAGAAATCAAAATACAAGTAAAATCAGTTTTTAAAGGGTTTGATAAATCTTAGATCCACATTTTATTTTAAACTTTGCAATGTTTTAGTAATTAGATTAAGAATATTTTTTCAAACTGTATTTGAGTAATATTTATGCTTATAATTCCTAATGCTCCAACTTTTAATGAACTTATTAAGTACAAAAATAATTTTGATTATTAGTATATTCATAAACAGCGTGTAATAACTTCGTTTAGGTTATTGGTGTTTGGGGATTTGAGTAAAGATCAGCCATAATCAATTCAAATTCCAATTTATTATTTCTCTAACTTAAATCGAACAACTCAGGGTAGGAAATGCACCACACTACTAAGAGCAATCACACGGCAAAAAGGATACTTAATATTTGAGTTTCATCTAATTCACTTACTCTTAGAACACTTTGAACTTCTACGGTCTAATTCACCGTAATTCTGTTAATATACAACCTCCGGTCGTTATTAAACTTTTTCTTATGACTTAGTCGTTAATTAGCAATAATTGATTATCCAGAAACTACTCGTCGACTAGCTCTCAACTAATTTCACGTACCTAAAAGTCAATGCTTAAATAAAACCACTCATTTGCATGAATCAATCTTCTTCGGGAGAAAATTTTCAATGGAACAACAGTTAAAAAGAAATAAATTTACCCAAAGAGGATTAGTTACAGGTTCGTGGATAGACCTGTTACAAGCTTACTGTACTAAAACAACTATCATTTATGTGTCAGCATGTTTTCAGGATGAGTATTAAAAGAGCTTTATTCTATTGTTTTCTTTGTAAAAACATAGAATGTTACCATCTACCCCCAAAGTCTATGTAACTTACTCTCGGAATTCCGTACCTAATGGATTTCATCTAAATCCAACTCAGAAGTAGGTGTAAAACCCTATAACTAATCACAAATATATCTAAAAAAAATATTATTGATCAAGTAACATATGTTTAGGATGAGAAAATAAAATGTAAAAATGCAAATAGATACAAAGAATTGAAGATATCTAATATAACCTGCGGAGAGATAAAAGCCAACTAATACAATCATTATAAACATTTCACAATTTTAGAGTAAATTTGGCATATATTTCAACAAAATGACAAATTGAAAGCAATGGCAAAGCAATCGGCAATATGGTCCGACTTAACTATATTACTATTATTATTAGCTCATTCTTCAAATAATTTTACATAGTTTCTTTTACATCTGCATATTACGTTTCCTCAGAAAGAACGTGGCTTTTAAAAGCTTTCAATACTTGTAAAAAAAAAGTTCAGTTAGAGGAAAACTTCGCGAGAGATGCCCTTCACAAGTCACCCTTAAAGTTCTGTCATAACGAGATTTGTTAAATTTAAAGGTTATTCAATTTTCTTTTTCAAAAAAGATTATTTTCTGTGACGATAAGGCTTGAAGTAGTTAGAAATTTCTTTAGAATTAAAATAATTCTTGAATTCTTCCATTTTATTCAAGGCTATTATAAAACTTAAAGCTTTGAAAATTTTAAAAGTTTTTATAAAATACTCAATTTTAAATATTTTCTTGTTATTTCAAGTGATTTATATTTTTGGATTACTAAATAGCAAAAGTTAGAATTAGTTAAAAATTTAATTTTTCGTTGAATTTTAATAAAAAATTTTTATAGCTATATCCGAAAAAACCATGAAATTCTAAAAATAATAACTTTGACATTTAAAAAAAACAGCTAGAGCTCTCAGATCTATAAATCCATACTAACTTTTATGGTTACATATATTGAAAGTATTGACAGAAAATTTCAAGACTCTGCCTTGAACATAAAAGAAGCTTTAGGGAATAGAATACACTTGCACAGACAAAAATAAGTCTGAGAAAAACATATTTAAAGTTAGTAAAGGCGTAGGTTTTGAGACTGATAATACTCAGAAGACTTCAAATATTTTTAAAACTAGTTATACATGTATCTAATATTTTCAGACTGAAAAGAGAGTAGTCTGAGAATGTCTAAAATTTTTCAATTGTAGCAAGACGCGCGGTTCATTTAGTAAACTACTCATACAGAAGGCTCACATTTCATAAAGTCCTTCAATTAGAGAATATAACAATAAATTATTATCTGATAAATTTCATAAAAAAAGAGGTTCAACGTAAGAAAGCATATTCTAGTATTGGGTAATCCCGTTCTCAATAATAATCGTTGTAGTCGGCTGGGTGGCGAAGTTAGTTTGTTGTTGGCTTTGTACGCCTAAGGTTGCGGGTTCAACCCCAGCCCAAATCGGTGGATTTTCATGATGCAGAAAATCGACATCGGCCATGTCGCATGATTATGCGGCATGTAAAAGATCCCTTGAGTGCCTGTTTGGCTTGGGTGCTCTCAGCAAAATTGAAATCCCAAATACGGTTTCGCATCGACAGATCTCAGATGCCCTCTGGGGAGGAAATTGTGCGTTAAAATTACCTGCGGTGATTGGCATCTGCCTATATGGTGCCGCACTGGAGAGATATCAGCTGTCGAGGAATGTACTAGGTCTGCAATGGTAATACATCAACCCGAAGCCCCATTAGAAATTTTAAAAAATAATAATAATTGTACAGTGGATTCTACCACGTTTTAAGTAACTTCTGAAAAAATTTATATTTTAATGATTGCTTGATTTAAGAAACTCACCTTGTAAAGAAACCGGGATGTATGTAGATTAGAATTGCTATTTAAAGAGATATAAATTGGGAAAGTAGAAGATGCTGGAGATATTCTTACGATTGTAAGATTAAATATTAGCATGTAGATATTTTTTTTTTCCAAATGGAGCTGCATTTTGGCACACAAGCCTTAACAGACACGGCAAGTCCCTTAAAATGTGAGAGCCATTTCATTGGTGTCACCATCTAATGGTGGCTCTCGCTACCAAATTTTTTACGCTTGAACTAATTTTAATTCAAGCTTTCGTCGGACACTGAACATTGCCGTGATTTAATTTTGCCGAGAGCATGAGAGCCAAATTGATACTCAAAGGATCATTTACACGCCACATAATCATATGATATGCGTGCGTTCGATTTTTGCATCCAGGCTGGATGGATCCCGATTCCAGCCGGGATCGAACCCACAGCCTTAGGCTTACGAGGTGGGCACTCTACCTTTAAGTCATCGAATGTATAATTTTCATGATATTTAGTGTCACTTAGATTAGAATACATGTATAAAATTGTTTTAAGGACATTATGACCAAAAAAATATTTAAATACAATATTTTGGCAAAAAATTAACATAGAATAACCTTTTTTGCAAATGATCTCCTTTTGTAAAAAATGCTTCTATTCTAATTATATTTTGCCTGTCTAGAGCTCAGACCTCTGTACAGAGGCTCAATCATGATTTTTGAAAAATTCAAATTATTTTCAGAGTTACAAACATTTGAAATAATGATCGGCGTATTTTCTTAAAATTTCTCCCTTCTGTTGTCATAAAACATGGATAAATCGACTTCTGAGTTATGCATTTCAAAAATTCTAGTTGAGCCTCTGTACAGAGGTCTGAGCATAATACAGGCAAAATATTAATACAATAGAAGCATTTTTTACAAAAGGAGAACATTTGGAAAAAAGGTTATTCTAAGTTAATTTTTTGCCAAAATATTGTATTTAAATCATTTTTTTTGTCATAATGTCCTTAAAACAATTTTATACATGTATTCTAATCTAAGTGACACTAAATATCATAAATATTATCCATTTACACGCTTTTGCAAAATCACGGTTCTGAACGTAGTCGGATACCTTAATGTACGTTATTTGAAATTAGAATTGACGAGATAGATTGAAGTTCGGTATCTTTTGGTGGTGGGTATCTTTTGTATTTGGAACCTGCGTGGTTGTGCCACTAAGCATCTTTTGGGACTTAAATGAACTTTTTATTATTGGTTAGGATTAGAAGTACATATCACTCTCATTGAATATTTACCATTAAGTTTTATTTAAGCATATTTTTTAATACTGGGTATCGTAATAAGTATCAAAGCCATCTGAAACGTTGTAACTCGACCTCAACAGGGCTGTGCTCCGGTGTAGTATCTCAACGATCTTCCCAATTTAAACGGTATGATCGGCTTTTATAAAAGTTATTGAGGTTTTTGTAATATCTCCTGATTCCTCCCATCACTATAATATGTGATTTCCGGTTCGTTTCAGTTGTGATCTACAATATATTGGTAATATGTTAAAGTTTAATAAATGCATTTACTATATTTCTTAGTGTTCTATTTACTAACGAAAAATTGTGTTTTGTAATACGTTTTTATTGATTTTAGCATACAAAATGGTGTGATTTTATTTACTATTGTTTTATCACAATTGTTTTCGAAAATTTAGCTTTTAAATCTCATTATTTCACTTTCATTTAAACAATTTCTTTGACATTTTAATTTCGATATTAAAAGATATAGTATTTTGAAAAAATATAAAATTATTTAAAAATATACAAATAGAAGTTAGAGGTATTAATATGTTTGATAAATTGATTTTCATTGAAGTTGTAAACATTCAGTATTTCACTGAAATCTATTCATTCATTTATTTATTTATTTTACTTTCTTAAAATATGACAAAAAAGTAATTTAATTTACTTGTACAAGTAAGCATTAAATACATTTAATTAAATACATTTTTTTTGAAAAACTTGATTGTAAATGTTCAACATATTTCCAAGAAATAGGTTGTTATAACCAAAATATTTTTTGAATGCTTGCATTTCTCCCTTTTATGGTTTTCCTTATTCGGAATCACGTACAAACACATTTTAATTTAGATCTATCATATCTTTAAATTGTCTTCACAGCTTGTAGAGATATCAAAAAATTTTAATGTTAAAAATATGTCCACTTTCCTGCTTTTCTTCTATTAAGTTATTGAAAATTCAGCTGTTACCAAACAAATTGTTGCATGTTGTTAAAGATAATTTTCATTCTATTGTATTTCCTCCCCATGTAATATGGATCTTAAATAGATCAACTAGATATAATATGTATGTTATAAGAACTGCATCTGCTAGAGTTTACTTTTCCTGTACTGGAAGTCATCAATTACGCTTTAATTAGTCTGAAACCCTCAGCTGAAAGGTGTGACTGAACTTCGAGGCACATTTGAATGTATCACAAAATTACACTTTCCGATACTGATTAAACAAGATTCGGAATAACAATTCCAGAACAATCAACACGAAAAAAAAAAAACAAAGCAGATAAGCAAAACAAAGATATTCGCTGTCGGTAGTGTAATTGGCTCGCACCTCGTCACAGCAACTCCACCCTTTCATTAAGACTGAAGCCAAAATCAACAACGGAAAAGTCTTGAGGCAAAGGGGGCTGGAAGCAAATAATATATCCTCACTCCGATTCTAAAGTTAGACTTCTCTGTGGTATCTCTCACAGGACTGTGCATTTGGTGGTTTTCGGTCCCACTTGTGTGGTGTGTTTTTTTTCTTTTCTTTCTCTCTTTTTTTGTAGTTGTTGGGGAAGCTTATCCAGTTAATTGATTTATTTTTTAATGTGTTAAGGAACAGGTGGGCCATTCACGTTGTATTTTGGGAGACGTCTGTCTACGTGGGACGAACTTCCTGTTTATGCAAATTCGTGCTAAGGCGGCCGACTTTGATGCAGACGCTTTTCGATACCGAAATGTTTTGATAACTATTTACTTATAGATATCACATCAGAATTTATTTAAAGTTGCAAGATTTTTTTTTGTCGTTCCAGATATGTGGTGATTAATGAATCTTTGTTCAATATTATAAGTATGAAGAACTAGGCCGAGTGCCTTAAATTAATCGTTGGATTTCAAAAGGTATTTCAAATTAGTAAAATGTTTGATTATATGAAGTATATGAAAGGAAATGCCTAGGCATTGATGAATAAGGCCACAAGAATTAAATTGTGGGGAAAAAAATATTTCCTGATTGTAAGGTCTTTTAAATATGAATTATAAAACGGGTGTTCTAAATGGGAAAATAAAATGTATTTTAAATAAAATTTTTAATTTATTAAACTTAATAACTTTTTGAAACTTTTGTTGCAATATTTAGAGATACATTTTTTTTTGGTTATAATATGCTCTGTTGATATAGTATTGTTATTCAAGCTTCAATAAAAAAAATTGACGAATAAGGAAAAGTAGTCCATAATTAAAAAAACAAAACAAAAACATTTTTCATCTTTTTAAAATACTTTATATTATTATATGTTCATCAAATTTTAAGTTGCTAAAACGTGGAAATAATTTAAAACTGATTTCTCAATACTTAATAGAATGTCTGTTTCTTTTTTTTTTTTTTTTTTTTTTGGTGCAATTTTGATATATTTGTAATACGTATGTTGATACGGCTGACTCAAAAACTTCAAAACGACCTCCGTCTTATATTTTCTCTTTCACTGCAAAAAACAGAAATGAGTCACATAAAACTGTCTGTGAGTGTGGGTGTGAACCCCAATTTGCCTCTTTAAAAATTTCTAACGTCTTACACGGGATATTGCACGGATACCATGTCAGAGAATCAGACTACTATTTTTTGAATATGCCCTTTTCACTCATGTAAAAGGAATCTTTTGAAATTTTCGACTTTATTCTTCTTTCCAAGAACCGTAAAAATATAGTCCACAAACAAATTGTTGTCTACCTTTCATTTCTGTATCTATCTTTTTCGAAAGCAAAATAAATGGAATCACACACACACTATTAAATATCATCCGCTGTATTCCCCCAATCTGAAATTTTTCAAACGGCGCAAATTGTTTTCAATTTCTCATGCTTTGTTTCTGTATCATAAGAAGTAGGTTATTTTTTTTATCACCTGTTATATTGTTAATTAATACCGTTGAGTTATTTTGGTTAAGTCGTTGAAGCATTTTTCTTACTTATGCACGTCTAATTTCTTATTGTGTTTTCTTTTAAATTAATTAAGTGTCCTTTGCATCTCATATATTGTTTAGATAAATTGTCGCTTACAATTTTTGAAATCGACGGTATATTAAAACTATTAGAAATCTTGGGTTAACCAAAAGATATTTAATCATTGTCATTTTACTACAATTTTATTTCACGCAGTTTCTTTGTGAATCATTGATGTGTATCTGTACATTCAAATAACCCTGAAATTCTTTATAATTTCCGTTCATTGTAAAATTTCAAAGAATTCAACTAACAATGCAATCAATCGAAGGGGAAGTGTCCTGAAAGATTTTCAAACTCTTACTGCGGTTTAATTCCCATTTCGTAAGATATAATATCGGCAAACTCTAATTTACTTACTTACTTACTCCAGATGATCGAGCTCACCCAAAGGGTTTAGAGTTGCATCCGACCCTCCGAGAAGTTACTTTATTTGCAAATTAAATGAAAAACATATGCAAAAAGGTCCCGAATGAGGGACCCTCTCCCAAAATTCTTGAGAACCGGGGAAGAATACAACATAAGCACTTTACAATTACAATGTAAATACAAAAAAAAAAAAAAAAAAACTATGAACACACACAGGTGCTATCTTTTAATGAGAAGGAAAGGCCCTGAATAAGACATAGGACACACACACACACACGAGGGGAAACCACTCCCAAAAGGTATTGCGAAAGTAGGAAGGGAAGGAAAGTTAGATAAGAAGACAAACACTAATTACTTTCTCTCATTTCTTGTCTACGCACAACTTAAAAATTTGATTTGTTTTGTTTTGTTGTCATCACACTTTGAAGTTGCACGCTGGCACCCCACTCTCCAAATTATTTGAGAAATTTAATGTGTAAAGGTTCCCCACTCAATTGATCTTCAGTAACGCCAAAACTCGTAAACAAGACTCGATACCTCCAACCACGAGTCCGAGACTATGACCAATAGACTACTATAACCATACACATACTGCACAATAAAGAGATATTTAAAGAATTTGTGTAGGCATATGATGCTAATATATTTATTTGTTTCATATGCTAAAAACTTTAATTTTCAAGTGAGAAGAAGAAAAACTGTTTATCTAGCTTACGTAAATTTCCATTCTCAAGACAATTTAGTTTGAAAATGTAAATTAGCTCTATTCTCTCTCTTTCCCTCTCTCTCTCTCTCTTTTTTACTTCTTTGGGTTTACAATACTTCCTTTTAATAGTATAGTTTTTATGATATATTAATCTCCTTTTATTCTGAAATTTCTATCATGGTTTAAGGAGGTCCGGCACGTTTATAGTAGGCCATGTTAAATTGTGTAAGTTTACGTACCTTTTTCTCAGAAACTATTTACTTCTCATCAATAAGATTTTTACAATAGTTTATGTGTATTATCAATAACATTTTACCAAAGGGTTTTGTCTTTTTGTTAAAAATTAAATTAGTTATGAATTTTTTAAAAATTGTCCAATATTTTCCCCTAAAATTTGGTTTAAGAAAGTTATATCTAAAACCTTTTGCTTGATATATCTATCTCCCTCCGTTAAAATGTGTACACATATTAAAAGTTTGATCACTGAAAATTTGAGGATTATATGATAAGTAGTTTTTGAGAAAAGGTACATAAAGGGAAAAATATTACATTTTGAGAAAATCGGCTTTAAAGTAAAAATTTGTAATTTTTTTATCTTTTACTCTTTTTAATACTTTCCAGAAGCATCTGAAGCCATTTTGTAACTCTCTGCTCATACAAAAGAGAGAGATTCTTCTAATTTTCTTATTTTCAACAATTCTGCCTTTTTGGGGATCTCAATATGCTTTTGTTGGGCTACACTAATCCTAGGTGCATCTAATTTTTAGAAGCATGGCACACAGTTATAACTTGGTTCAGTATCAGAATTTCTTAAGATCATTAATCTTGCTACATGACTCGTATTAAACTGTGCAATAGCCATATTTACTCCTAATATTTTGGAGTTTAAAATTCCACAAATGTAGATCTTGGAATCACTGACCATATGGTGCTATTAACTGACTCATTTAGGTTCTGAGTCTTTCCATGTAAACATTTTCTTAATAACATAGGATCACTTAGATATATAAAAATTGGCTTCATTTATTTCATTATCGTATGTAGCATGTGTGCATATGTTTGTGATAATAGTGCCTTTCGTTACATTCAGCTTCTGTCTTTTGAAGTGGCCGCGGTAGCCGAGTGGTATAGGTATCGGATAGTGGCTTGCCTTGTCACGAGTTCGAGCTCAGTACCACTAAAGACCCACCTTGTAGGGCAGCGATGCACGTTAAATCTGTCGAGAGCTGAAACGTCCTCCCGTTGGTGTGGTGTGGTAGTTGGAAGAGGGGGTGTCAGCTTAGGTGTCGTCCACGTCACTTGAACATGGTTCCAAATTACGTGGTCCGTCGCCAAAAGCCCTCGTGTAGCTGAACACAGTACGACGTTAATATCCAATGATCAATTATCTGTCTTTTGAAACTTTCACTAGGCACATATACAGTTCATGTTGAGGACTCTCGTTTGAAGACAGAAGATTAAAATAAACAGCCCAAACAGAAGTTTTCATACTGTGTAGATCCATAATAATATTTCCAATAGCCATACAATAATATCTTTGAATTTTTTATGTTAAAATGTCGGTCAGTCGGTTATGACCACTTAACGTTTTCCATCACTTAACTTTTTTCTTCCTGTTTCGCTTTTAAGATCCAAAAGAATTGTACCCATACACTTTTGGATAAGCCCAATTCAGTAAAATCTATCCACTTGAACATCACATGGATTAGCGCTCATCAGAAACGTATGCCCCCCTTAATCCTCCCCTTTTACGATATTATTTAATTAACCTCTTTTATGCTTGTGATTTTTCATAATAAAAATGTACTAGTATCATTGTAACCAGCGTTCGAAAATAAAAGAATTAACACTTTTGGAAGAATTTTTTCTGAACAAATTTTGATAAAATTAGGTATGTGCAAAAGTTAATATACTGTTCAAAATTAAGAAGTTTTCAGATTAGATGAATTATTACTAGAAGTACTGAGAGATTTTAACGAAATTTGGTATGCACATAGAGTTGATATAATGTAAAAAAAATAACCATTCTACATCTATAATACACACGCATGATCATGCGTAATACTCGTCGGTATGTACAGCAGTTGCAGAATAGAACAAAAAAATTGGTTAATATGGTATATGGTCCCTTCTTACAGTTATGTAGACCTCGCACTGTGATTTTTTACAGGAAATAAGGGATTTTATGAGTTCATGTAGCAGTTAATCCCACTCGTGCGTTCAGCAACTCTGTAGTTCGGCATTGGAGGATTCTCAGGGGGAAGTTGAGAGTTACAGTTTCCCTCCCCCACAGTGACCCAGGCATACTCTATAGGGATGAGATCTTGAGACCTGACTGGCCAATCCATCTGGCAAATATCCTCACTTTCCAGAATTCGTGGACCAGATGAACTATTTATGGCCTCGTGTTGTCCTCCATTAAAATAAAATCAGGGCCAACAGCATCCGTAAAAAAGGAGAACATAGGGCTTCGAGACCTAATCCTTATGCCTCACAGCAATCGCAAAGCCTCTTTCAAAGTCATAGAGGTGTGTTCGATAATCCAACATGACGTCTGCCCAGTCCATCAAGCCTCCACTGTCATAATGATATATTTCTCGGACATTGCAGGGCAGATAGCGGGTCCCTGGTTCTCTACATATTAAAATATGGCGATAATAATTGGTTAGGCTGAACAGAGACTCCTTAGGGAAGAGAACGGTCGCCTAATGATCCATTCTCTGATCTCTATGATATCTACACCATATTAAGCAGACTCTTCTGTTCGCAAAACAGAGAGGGACGCAAACAACAGGTTTTTACGAAGAGCCTTCTCTCATGAAGTATTCTGGAAGTAGTGACCCTTGAAACTCGGTTTTCTGTGGCCACATACAACTCACGAAAGAGTTGAGAAGCTGTAGCATCCCTGTTATGCCTGGCTATCATAGACAAACAATGATCTTCTCTGGTCGTCGTGGCTCTTGGATGACCTTGTACATGCTTTGTTTCGACGGATCCGGTATCCTGAAACTGTTTTCATATATTAAACACGACACTAAGCGTTAAATTGAATTCTCTACAAATCTGGATTGGAGACTTTCTTGCTTCTGGCCTATCCAGAATTCGCCACCTCAATCCATCGTCTAAGCATTGGTAATTATTTGTTTTTTAATCTCTGAATTTTAATTTAACCGATTGCTATAAAAAAACACCAATTCGGTGAGGTACGCCGGGAAACGAAATGAAGTTTTTGTCACACTCTCTTATAAATTCTGTTCCTCTATTAGTCCTGTTGACACACACATAGCTTACGTATTTGACACGCAAGACGCAAAATATGCATCTTTGTTGCGAAGTAGTATTTTTATATTTCGTTCAAATCTTTTCAAAAAATTCGACAAAATATACGAATTCTCTCAATTTCGAACACTAGTGTGTAATATAAAAAACACCATATTACAATTATGCATGATTGCCCCTAGTCATATATATGCATGTCCCCACGCACAACTCATCAGAGCTGGAAAATCAAAGACACATACTACAAGTGTCTATAGGTCTACAAGATATGACAAAAAAGAACTTAATTTGGAAAAATGAAAGCTGAAAACTTCAATTTTTCAGCTTTCATCACATGAGCTGAAGGCTAGTAATTAGAAACTTTATGTATTCCTGTAACAGTCTACCCCGTTGCAACAGCAATGTTTTTTTGAGTCCTGGATAATTCTGGAATCAGAAATGCAAGTTGTAATTGCCCAATTGCACTCTCAACAGCTCCACGAGTGTATATATATATAGCTTTAGACATAGGATCTGAAGATCTGACGATGATTTTCCTTACTCACCAGAAATTTTTCGGCTAGAACCCATCCATAAAAGTGAAACCAGAGCAAACAGAGGGCTTCAAAGTTTCATCCCTATACCTCACAGAATATCTGCCAAAGATATAGTGATTTGTACATCCATCCAATATGATACCTTCCCAGACCGACAAACCTCAGCTGTCATACAGTCTTTTTAAAAAAAAAACGTGTAGAAAGTCATTGGTTCCCATATATGATAAAGAAATGATGATAATCAGTGATGTCATAAGTAAGTAAACCATTGTCCTCTAGTCTTTACTTCAATATCAATGCTCTGTAGCATGTTAAACGGGTTCTTTATGTGTAAAAGTGAATGGGACGTAAACAACTGATCTTGAAAACCTATTTCTCTTATTTAGCTTTCAGGAAACAATAACCCTGGAAACTTGGGTTCCTATGTTCACCTGAAGTTTACGAAACAGTTGAAAAGCTGTTCCACTCTTGTTCGCTTTAATAGGCAACCATCGATGGCTCTTTGTCTTGAATTTTCGACGAATAGCCCAGACTTTCTCGCTCTTCCGATACAGTAAATTATATGCATAAATTCCTTAAAACGTTTGGCATTACATTAATATCTATCAAGCTGCACTCTTCTTCTTCTCTCCTTTTTTTCTTATGAGATTTCCCTGCTACAACTCTCCCAATGGTTTGTAACTTCATTCCTTGAACCAAACAATGATTATTGCTTATTTTAATTGCTTGATATTTAATTTTTCTCACCGAAACAACATCACAAAAATCGCCTAGGTTTAAAAACGAAGCACAAGCTTTTCCAAAACATTTTCCTTTTAATCTACAATCCACTTGCAAGCGTGCGGTTAAGTAATCCACTCTAAAAATTTGTATCTTTGCTTGTGTGTTGAATTATTAACAAGGAATGAAACTAAACACGCAAAATCACTTAATTTTGAACATCAGTGTATGCTACAATGCTGTAGTACATAGTAATCGTTCAATTGTATATAAAAATACTATCAGCAATTTCACATAAAACTTTTGAAATAGAATTTTGATTATTATAATCTAAAAAAAAATTTATATGTGCCATAATTATTAAATTACACGAAATTCTTACCTACATTGTTAAAAATATTCATTAGTCTTGGGTTACTGGCCATTTTATTAATTGGAAACTTTTTTTCGACGGAATAAATTAAAAAGTTTTTTTTAAAAAATGAGCGATTACGAAAGAATTTCACTTTATATACTGGCAGAGAGAGAGACAATCGCGTGACTCCTTTGTAATAAGAGCTCTGATTGGTTAAAATGGGCGGAAAAGGGATTTCGGATACTAGTTGATTACGATTAAGATTATGGCGTTAGTTTTGAACCAAAGAATTAAAGTTTGTTTAAATATTATTAAAGGAGTTAATTAAAAGGATGCTAGAGGGAATTATTATTATTACAGATTAAATTACTGGGAATTATTACATATATATAATTTTATTTTAATTTTTGAAAGAAACCAAAAACTAATTTAAAAGAATTTAGATTTAATTCTGCGATTTTTGCTATGTATTAAATTGAGAATAATTAAATATTTTGATAAAAATGATTTTAATAATTAATATATAAATTATCGTATTAACACTTTTATTTAATTTACAAATTCTAATTTAGAATGCGATTAAATTAAATCATGTATTATAACAGAAACGAACTACACGCATTAAATATTCCTTTTTTACAGAATAAAATCAATACAGAAAAAGAAATTATTTTAATTGAGGTGGATGTTGGGAGGTAAAAATAGATAAATAATTTTATTAACGAAGTATTTAAATTTTGCGATTTTTTTACCGATATTAATTGGTCTAATATTAAATTAGGTAGTCCGTTTACTAGCAAACTATATAGATATGTGCTATAAAACACATTTCTAATTTTAAATTTATCACTTCAAAACAGAAGGGAAAAATTCTATTGTAATTTCACGGTTGGTGCTTCTGTTGTTTACAGTGTTTCGGTCAAACGAAAGAGGAAAGAACATAAAACTACTGGGTGCGACTAAAACAAAATAACTGTTCTTTAATTCTCTCCTCCTTATGCAGGTAAACCCGGTACTGCTTGTTTTTATTGCAACATAACCCTGCAGACAGATATCTAAATCAACTTCAGGAGCGGTAAAAGAGCGCGATTCTTAACCGACTTCCCATTGGAACAAAGCATCTTTGATTCGTCGCGAGAAAACAAAAGAAAGAACAATCCGCGCTCCCGATGCTGTCACCATCTTTTCGTTCCATTCGGATAAAGAAGTGCGTGCGTCAATTAAAGCCTCTCCGTAATGTCTTCCTCACCCAGCCCGGAAGAGGCATTTGACGCTGTAACCGTGCCTATCGCCGGTGCATCGTTCAATAGGCCCCATTGTTCGTTTGGCTTCAGGGCCCGCCTGACGCGTGCTTTAGGACAGCAGTCCGATCCGAGATGAGGAGAGCACTTACCCTTACTGGGGTAACTGGTCCCTGGCCGAACAAAGGCACCTCACTTCGCCGTTCAGTCGACAGGAGGGAGGCACGTATGTAAATACCGTGCGGAGGGATCAGAGCACACTTGGAAGCGCTAATCTGTCGTTATTTTTGTATGCATAGCTTATTTCGAAGGATCCTCAATACAGACCATTCCATCCTTTAGGATTTAGTGCCATTTTTTTTTCCCCACAAAAAGTGTGAAAGATACTTTCGATTTCATTTCAATACATGATGTTTAAGAATTATAGCATTGAAGAAATTGTAATATTTTCATATTATAACACAATTTAAAATTTTTATTTAATCATGTTTCTTTTTATATCCATTAAGAAAAATGAGGCTGATTTATCTTTTAACGTATTTAATTGATCCAAATTTAAAAAACTGATTTTCCTACAAGAAATTTTAAAAAAATCATATGAAATTGTTTAATTTGTGATAAATTCTTAGACACAGTGTGTAGTTCGTAATGAATTCGTAAAAATGTCCCTCACATAGTATCGTAATATAATTTTTTAAATTGATATGCTTTTTATTTTGTTAAAATTCATCTATAGGAGAGAAATATCTTCTAAAATCGGAAGTTCCATTTTCCCACCGAATGTGAGCATTCCATACCTTTCATTAATCTTAGGGATTAGATATTTCTGATATGGCATTTATATAGTATTGTATACATTATTTAGTGTACAGTAATTGTATGCATTATTAATAAATATTTAATTACACAAACAATAGAGAGTAAGTTATTAGTAGGCATTACATTTTTATGAATGAAATCATCATTATAATTAATCATCGTCAAATGTATTCAAGCAGGATCCATTTTTAACTTTAGTTTCAAAGAAAAAACTACAGATGTTACAAGAATTTTTGAAATCATTTATAGTAAGTAGTCTGGAAAGAGCTCCATATTGCTATAATGTTGTTTGTGAGCCGATCATTTGTGAATAATCAAAATTAGTTTCTTTGCTCTTTTACCTTTCAGTTTTCTGATGCAATGCAGAAAACATCAAAATTTACAACAAAAAAAATATACTTATCTTTTTAAACTTTTATTTTGCTTTACATAGTTTTTCTATAAGTTATGTATAATTAAACATAGGTAAACTGAAAAGTTTAATTAAATAACACAAAAATTTACGAAATCAAATTTAATAGACTTAATGATTTCACATATAAATATTTTGCATAACTTTTCTGTTTCATATTTTTCGCTCAGAATACGAATATTCTTTTTAAACCTCTATTTTACTTGCAATGATTTGCTCACTAGAATGTATTTGAAGTTTAAATCTAATATAACTTAAATTACATATAGATAGAGAAATAATCTATTATCTAGGTCTAAAATTTTTTTCTTATTATATTTGAAAAAGAACCCATGAAAATGATAATAAAAGATAAACGTTGCATTAAGAGAGTTTTTTATTTTCCTTTTTAATTCCTAGATATTTTATTTCGGCAAAAAATTTTAGTAACAATTTCAAAAGTGTCTGTAAATATTGTTGAAAAACGCTTTTTACTCCTCTCAGCTTGTTTGTGGCAAACAACTAATGGTGCAGAAAGAGGAATGACATCATTTACTGGAGCGCGAAACTGCTATTGAAAAAATCCATTGTTTGAGACACAGATACAAAAGGATGATGATCCTCGCTTCACAGCTGTATCATCTCTAAAACTTATCCTCTTCAATGTAGAGTGATGAAACTGGGGGCACTTATCTAGCATTTGGGGCTTACTGCCACGTGTTAAATGAATGATCAAATAGACACTCTCCACCAGAGAGAGATACTTCCTATGAGTGGATGTGGGCGATGAAAGGAAATAGTCCCTGTCCGTGTAGCATTTGTACCCTCATGTATCTATGCCATTGTAAGGAAGGGTAGTTCTAATTTCTATAAATTTTGTCATTGAAATTTCACTCGTGTAAGCTTTTTTCTAAATGAATATAATTCATTTCTTTTAAATTCCCTCTGTGTATGTATATTTTGATTTAAACATGTATGCATTTTTAGAAATAACTTAAGGGGGAGATTATGTTTTTAAATTTTCTACTTCAATCTTTAAAGGTAAAGTTAGTATCTATTTAACATAACAGTATAGAGGACAAAGTACAGGGCATGTTTTATAAAGTATGGCAATGGTCGATTCCAACAAAAATGAGTTATATTATAAAACTTTTTGCTTTTTGTAGAATAATAGAATCACACATAATGTAACACTAATGTTGGAGTATTTTTCTCCCTGAAAAATGTTCTTTATTTTTTCCAATTTTTTAACCATATTACATAGATTGAAAATACCATAAATCACACTATTTTTTTTTTTAAATTATCTTTTTCTTCACTTTTTTTTTATCTGTTTTAAAATTATCCTTATTCTTTTGATCAAAAGTCTTGGAATAGCTGAAATTCAACTATTGTATTCAAGAAATAAGAAAAGATAAATTAATCTAAAATAAACATAAATACCTATTCCAGATTCCTATTTTCTGGTTATTTCATTTTCGAAAAATTCAACTCTGAATAATTAAAAATTATTTATAGTCGTGGGGACGTTTGTTGGGGAGCACTTAGCCCTGTCGGACTCTAACTTCTTTTTTTTTATATTTAAGATGGCTTTGAAAAATTCTTCAATTTCCCAGTGTTATTTAAAATCAATAAAATAAAAGAATTTATAATTTTTTAAAAAAAACCATGATATTTTAAAAAGAATTCATTAAGATTTTAAATTTAAATAACTGTAAAAGAGAAAAATAGAATAAAACAATTAGGACAATACGCAGGATAAGCCTAGCGAACTCGAATATAGCAAAAGAGTTTGAACGATGATAAAATAAAAATGTAAAAAATTTAGAAATAAATAAGTAACGCCTCAAAGATGTGGAACTAAAAGAGTGGTAGTTAATCACTATAAAAGGAAGTGTACAATGTACGTGCCGCAAAAACTTAGGAACAAGTCCCCGTACGATTAAGGCAGTTATATGGTGTGGTAGTTTCCTTAAAGAAGGGTTCCATTTTTACCTGAATCGACCCCCAAGGGGCGTTGCGAGGGCTTAAGAAGCTTCATAGATAAATATTCCCTTTTTTTAACTATTACACATACAGACTTGAAATTTTGTAAGCACGTTTCTTTCGTGGGGTAGAGATTTGCTACAAAAGAAGATTTGTGAAAATTAACCTCCAAGAGGATTTGCGATGACTTAAGGAGCGTTATAGATAAATAAGTGCACTCATTAAAAAATTATTTTTTATCTTTATATTCATTGTTTTGTACCGGGTTTACTCTCTCTACAATTCATACAATTCTCTATCATATCAAGAATAATTCTTTTTTTATTTATAAAAAATTAACCAGTGCGAAGAACAGGTACGTCAGCTAGTAATTTATTCACTCAGGATCAATTAGAATTGTCTTGGTTTATGATAATTTAATGTGAGTGTATTTTTCATTTTTTTTCATTAATAAATTCGTCGAGTTATCAGTTTGATTGAAGAATTTTAATCCTTGTTGTTCAATTACTGGTCTGAGGGTTTTAACTCAACCTGCCTCCCTAAGGTCATAGTTTCTCAGGAATTATCTGGCGTTAAAGATCTGTCTAGTAAAATTTTCTATAGGATCTCTTGATTGATTGATTGAATATTAACGTCGCACTGTTCAGCTACACGAGGGCTTTTGGCGACGGACAACGTAATTTTGAACCATGGTCAAGTAATGTGGACGACACCTGAGATGGCACCCCCTCTCCTAACTACCACACCACGCCAACGGGAGGACGTTTCAGCTCTCGACAGATTCAACGTGCATCGCAGCCCTACAAGGCGGGTCTTTAGTGGTACTGGGCTCGATCTCGCGTGACAAGGCAAACCACGATCCGATACCTATACTACTCGGCTACCGCGGCCACTAGGATCTCTTGAAATTTCAATTGAGTTAAAAATTGTCCATGAACTTATGCATCATAAAATTCTCAAAACCTTACAAATGTATTTCTAAGGAGTTGTTTTTAAACACTCTTTCTTAAATATCCTTTGGTACGAAACAGCAATACTCTCATGTCACTGCTGAATTTAAATTATTAAATTATAGTTTCTCCGAACTCTTTCTGTACATCGTTCCAGTTTTTGTAATAACTGTCTTTTGATCTTGATTTAACGAAGTGTAAAATCTGGAAAGAACCATATATATAATTTCGTCAATATTTTAAGATTATAATAGGCAGTCATGTTGCCTTTCCGACAGCAGCCGTTAGCTTGTAGGGCCAACGACATTGGAACATTGCCCGGGCGGTTTCTATTCTTTCAACATTTCATAACAAAACTCGCCTGACACTTCCATAACAAAGAAAATTAATAGCCAACTAAACGCTAGTGGTATGTTCATTTACTTTCAACTTGAAAAGTACCGATATGTATTGTTAGAATGTCGCAGTCCCGAGCCTGGATTCTTGAAACTTTTATACACTTGCCCCACCGTTCGTAAGTTTTCGTCTGAATAGCTCCAAGTGACAGCTTTAGTGTGCATTGAAGGAAATAAGGGAACGTTTGGGGGCTACTATTCTCAGCTAACTTGTTGGGTTAAATGAACTGTCGAGGAAGAATTGGCAAAGTTTGTCTTGCCATCATATCTTCAGGAGCGTCTAAGTGCAATGATTTAAATCTGGTCTCTCTTTGTTCTTCCAATGGTGGAGAAAAAGTTTAACAAAAAGTACATTTTCATTTAAGGTATCCGACTACGTTCGGAACCGTGATTTTGCAAAAGCGTATAAATGGATACTATTTATGATATTTAGTGTCACTTAGATTAGAAAATGTATATAAAATTGTTTTAAGAATAGTATTACAATAAAAAATTATTTAAGTACAATATTTTGACAAAAAAAATGAACATAGAATGACCCATTTTCAAAATATTCTATTATAATAAAATGCTTCTATTATATTAATATTTTGCCTGTATATAGCTCAGACCTCTCTACAGAGGCTAAACTAGAATTTGTGAAATATATAGCTTAGAAATGGGTTTATTCATATTTTATGACAATGGAGGGGAGTAATTTTAAGAAAAAAAAAGCCGATAATTATTTCAAATGTTTGTAAGTCTGAAAATAATGTAAATTTCTCAAAATTCATAATCTTGTCTCTGTACAGAGGTCTGAGATATATACAGACAAAATATTATTATAATAGAAGCATTTTTCACAAAAGGAGAACATTTTGAAAAAAAGTTATCTTAAGTTAATTTTTTGCCGAAATATTGTATTTAAATAATTTTTTTTGTCAAAATGTCCTTAAAACAATTTTATACATGTATTCTAATCTAAGTGACACTAAATATCATGAGAATTATCCATTTATGCGTCTTTTTTTAAAATCACGGTTCCGAACGTAGTCGGATACCTTAAAAATATTAGGAAAAAGTTGAATGTAAGTCCAGTGACGACAATTAACTTCTTTGGCCACATCAAAGGATATTTTCATCCCCTTAAAGTGTCTTGTACGTAGTCTGGCTGTTATTAAGTTCTGGAATAATGTACTTCTTGACTGAATAGGAGGTGAGTTTACATCTGGTTATTGCATTAGTATAGGTAAGGGTAAGACTATTGGAAAGTTGAGAGGAATTTCGGGCTTCCTTGGCAAAGTTATCAGCTTGCCCATTGTGGAAGATGTCTACGTGGGCCGGTATCCATTGCAAAGTGCAGGCTCTTTATGTTGTTTCTGTTTATAAGGACAATTATGTCCTGAGTCAGTTGAGAGTTCCCCCTCAGGATCGCCTGGAGTGCATATTTAGAGTCTGAGAAGAGTAGATTGCCACTGAGACTCTCACTTGCCCTGCTGTGGTAATTATCCGAAGCTCCTTTAATGGTCATAAGCTCACACGTAAATTTTGAGGAAATTTTACTCGTAGAAATTCTATAGTATTCACTGTTTAGGTGAATAAAAGATATTCCAGCACCACTTTTGTCGGAGTCGGAAAATCCATCCGTGTAGAAGGGAAATAAAATACCTTCCACGGACCAACTGGCAGAAGTCCAACCTCTAAAGCTCTAGTAAATTTTATTTCCATGGTTATTATTATTAAAAATTATGCACTTTTTAGAAAAAGATTTCTGCAAAAAGCAAAAAGGGGTGACACAGAAGAGCAGGAACCTATTGGTTGGAAAACACATGATTGCATTTATTATGACGTTATATGCAATTAGCCCATTAAGAAATTATTAATTTTCTCTTATTTTTCTCATTTTATATTCA
Source organism: Trichonephila inaurata madagascariensis (assembly GCA_019973955.1). Lineage (NCBI taxonomy): Eukaryota > Metazoa > Arthropoda > Arachnida > Araneae > Nephilidae > Trichonephila > Trichonephila inaurata. The sequence continues at coordinate 426,440 of BMAV01019505.1, forward strand.
TAACTGCACAGACAGTAAGAACTCTGTCGAGTGTTACACACGTAATAGCTGACAAATTAAATAATAAAATAAATTCTAAAAAAATTACATTCTTTTGTTCATGTTTTTGTGTTTAAAATACTAATACTTAAATAAGTGAAATTTATTTAGTTGTTAACGACTTTGGATGAGGTCTTTTTATTCAAACACTTTTATTTACATTTAATTTTATCATTAAGCTAATTATTTAATTATTAATCCTTAAATAAATGACCTTAAGATTATACACTACATATACCCAATAAGTATAACTACACTTTATAATTTTTATTAATTGTTAAAATAAAATCCCATATTCATTATTTCATTTTCAAAATTTTTATATGAAATTAATTTCATTTTATTTGATGCTACAAAATTATTATTTATTTCAGGTATTATCTTTTTATTATGGATTTTGTTGCTGTTAACTGAAATTAGAACGTAACAATCAACTATTACTGCGTGTCATTTATGCATAAAAGAGGACTGACAAATTATTTACACAGGTAAATATTGCTTTTTAAACGCTTTTTTCCATTTTTGTTAAGATCGCCACCCCGAAAAATTATTCATTTGCTTTGATCATAGTTTCTTCTACACATTGCACTGATTTTTTTTCCGTCGACTGAGAATTTTCGCTTACTCTTGAGAGATAATTTTCAATTTAAGGATCCTTCAAGTACTCTTAATGATACTAGTGATTTGTAAAATTTTTAGTGTATAATAGCGGCCCGACAGACGTTGTCCTGTACACTCGTCTTAAATCCGAAAATTTCAGATTTTTTTTTGAATAAGTTGATGAAAATTGATATACTTGATACAGTTTTGATGAAAATTTTTATAAAAGAGTTATTACAATACCTGACGTCATCACATGCACAGTTACCACAATTCGACCTGTCGATTGCGTGTGAGTAAGTGTATACTATGAACTAAGTTGAATATAGTAGAAGCTATTCTGAATAGAAACTCTTAAATTTGTTTTAATTAAATGATAAAAAAGATGAAACTCGAGCTATATTTATAACAGGTATATTTTTTAATGTACAATAACTAATTTTATCGTAATGCCAATTAATGCACAGTTTTTTTGGCTAATCCTTGAGGGGTATAAACAAACAAATGCGATGGTTTGCCAACTCTCGGACACGCAATATATAACCCGTGCGAAAACCAAAATTCTCCCTTCTTATTTTTTTTTTTTTTTGTTGCGCATTAGTGGAATAAAAAACACACACAGGGGTAAAACAATTATGCGCTTTAAGGTTTCTAATTAATATCTTTTTAACTAATTGTTATTTCGGACCACAAATGTGAATCTAAACCATTCTCGAATCCACTTGAGCCCACTAAAAAAAAATGTCATCAAAATCGGTCCAGCCGTTTAGGGGAAGTTCAGTCACATGCACTCGAACAGAAGAATTATATATATAAAGATAAGGTAAAACAAAATATTTATCGGTTTTCATAATTTCAAGTATTTTAAGATGGCTAAATTCAATCAGCTCATTTTATTAATACGCAGTATTTAAGTTCAAAATTATTCATAATTAAAAATTATGGTACTAACGTACTATCGCAACAATCGCCAACGTTAAAGATAACTCGCCAATTTGGCAACCCCAATTTTGCATGTGTCGTATACGCTAAATCGGCAATCATTTGCTTCGTTTTATATAAAGTCGTATTATCGCAACCTATCGGTGACATTCTATGAAATGAAGCACATGATTGCCAATTCAGCGTATACGACACATAGAAAATCCGGGTTGCTAACTTGGCGAGTTATTAATTGAATTGGTGATTGATGCGATAACATACATAAGTACCAAACAGTATAAGAGATACTATACAAAAGGTTTTAAAACCTTTTGCATATCTTTCTTGATTCCCGAATAAAGTCGGTCGTCTTTATAGAAAAGGATTTATATAGTTAAATTAAGAAAATTTAATAGTGTATTTTGTAAATAAAAATGTATTTAAAAGTTTATATTTATTTAACAGTCGTTTAAAATAAACCATTTTCAAGCTTCAATTATTTTCATTGTAAGAAGTTAACAATTTATTTTTTTGCACACATTTCGTTATTTTTCCATATGAAATAAAATGAAGTTTTATTCATTTTTTATTATATTTTCAAATAATTTTTTTATGTACCATAATTTTTTCTACGTTCATCTAGATCAGATAAAAAAAATGAGCGGATCCTCTTTCACTTATTTCTTTCTATAAAGTTAAATTTGCCTCTTTTAAAATTATTTTCATAAAATAACTTTACGTCTTAAAAATAATTAAGACCTACATGTGTTAAAAGATAAGCCTCCCTAAACTAGTCTAGTTAATACCATTGGCGCGAACAGGAAGAAGCAAGGAGGAGGCCACGGGAACAAGTTGTGTTGATCGGCTTGCATCGTGGCCAAAAGCAGTTGTGGGGCGTTTTAGATTCGTTCAAGTTACGCGTTTGATTTATTACTCGCATTCCTGACGCAAAAATAAAAGCAACTTAATCTTATCGTCCTACCTTCGGGGATCCGCGAGATGACAGAGTTTGACTCACGGTTCAGATTGTTCCGCCGAGTACAATAGGAGGCATGTGCTATGGCTTGCCAAGCACTTAAAAATATCTGTTATACTCGGCGTGGGTTGAGAAACTAACCAACAGAATTGCTCCATTCAAGGATTCAGAAGAGAAATCGGTACAGAAAGAATTGGTCATTATCGTTTGAATTTCATTGCTTACATCTTAAGAACAGGAAAATGAATCTTTTCTACAATTATGAAATCATGAAAGAAATTAATTAGTTTTCAATACATTTCATTAAACACAAGTCATTCAAAAGTTTCTTGTAACTCATCAACACATTTCGTATCCTTTTTAAGTACATACAGAGGAGTTTATTTTTTAATTACTCAAAATTAGACTAAAAATAGTTTTTCTCTTGACTTGTTTAGTTTCTGTGCGTGTTTAAAAACTTTATCAACATTATGTTTTGTATTTTTTTTACGAAGAAGAGGAGTTTATAAATTTTATCGTATTCAAGAACCTTATTCTAAAATTCAATGAATGTCTGAAATAAATGTAATTTTTTTAAATGCTTGTTAAATTTGAACTTATACAATATATTAATTCATATTTTAATTTAAAGTAGTACACAATATATATGTACTGTTCTTTTCATCATGATTTAAGCATTTTAAAATGCATCGCTTTGTGTAAATTACATTTTTTTTTTTTTTTTGCATTTATAACGGATTAAGAACTTCTCTCCATTATACATAAGACTTGTAAGCAAAAAGGGGGAACGGTTGGCTAGCTTTAAAACTGGTTAAGCCCCACTTTTATGCAAATTTAAAAGCTGTCCTCGGTCTCAGCATTGTTTATTATACTACAGCATTCATCTTTTTAAGTTTCCAAAATCTCAATGAAATTTTTTTACATAAAATATTCCAGTCATTTCAGTCGCTCAAGTACATTTTATTAAATATATATATATATATTCTGTACTTATTAAAAAAATTAATTAATACTATCCAAGTGTTACAATTTTTTGTATAAATATATTTAAATATGAATTGCATTTAGAATGATAAAGTTAGAACGGCATGTTTCAATAAAAAAATGTAGGAAATTATTTTGTCATGTTTTTGAAAATGTGATATGTGAAGTTTAGACGCGTGATTGGATTACACATTGCCTTTTATTAAAGTAATCCGTATATGTTTAAGTAAAATCGTGGTTTCCAATCTTATTTTGTTAAAAGATTGTCGTATGGAGTAATGAACTAAGATAAGTTAAATTCAAATTAAGTCTCAATGTCATTTCTTAGCGAAATGTAGAAATTATAGGAAAAGGCAATACACAAACAGCAGTTTATTTATTTGTCTGACGGAGCTCTAAATTATAAGGCTCGTCACCATGAAGTCTCATACAGCTCTACACATAGGTCTCCAAAGCGGTTCCTACGGACCCCTAAGGGTCCTTGTAACTACTGAGAGTGGTTAATGGCAAATTAAAATAAATTTGGGAGTGCATGGTAAATTTTAGAGGTTTCGCGAAAGGGGTTTGATGTAAAGTTAAATATTTTTGACCCATTTCCATTATTATGAAAAATTAAAATAAATTAGTCATGATCTTTTACATGTTAACAATTTTTGGAATAAAATATTATAGATAGATACATAAAATGCAAGTAATGACAAACGCCACACGATGAATTCGGGAAAATCGTGTTTAGAACCATCTACGACAGGGGTGTCAAACTCAAAGCCTAATTTGGGCCAAACAAGCAAGGTTTAACTTTATGAGGGCCACAAAACAATATTCCTTGAAACGTAAATTTATTTCGAATAACACATTGTAATAAACATAAATAAAAGAACAAAAAAAAATATTATGTTTACGTCCTGACACTTGACATCTCTTTTCTGCTACTATCTTTCCTATTTCGGGAGAAATATTGATACTTTATTATTGTATGCCACCATACTGACCGTTTCCACAAAAATGCTCATTGAGGTCAGCGAGTTTGACATCCCTGTGTTAAGATGATTATCAAACAGGTTTGGGATTCATGGCTCTGTTTTTGGCATAAAAAAGGGATTCACGGGCATAGTAAATTCGGAAACCATTATTCTAGAGTATTGTTAATGTTGTTAATGCAAAAGTAACCAACCAAAAATATTTTTCTCAAAAAGGCTCGATTTAACTTTCTAGTCATTAAAATGTGTCAACTGCAATATTTTTCAAGAGAATAATACGAAATATTCGGGTGTTACAAAAAAAATTTGTAAGCCGTCGTTTTCAGGTGTGTTTTTTTCTTCTTCTCAATCATTACTTTCCAAAAAATACATTGAAACATTCGAAACTACTTAAACTTACTTTACTTACTATCTTCGTTTTAAATCTTGAGTTACAAATGTTTCCAAAAGAGACGCTTTCTGAAGGATTTCTTTGTGCACGTCATACTTCGAATTGTATAACATAAAAATAGTTTTCGTGAATGGGGAATTCTTGTAAGAAGTCAACTTAACGTAGATAACTCGGTGATTTCCTGCATTATCACCAACATTTCATCTTCATCTAAACATAGACGTGGGGAACCCCTTCTTTTTTTTTCTCCTCCTCCTCCTCCTCAGAAGATGGGACACCTACTTGCCTCCACGTGTTTGCGAAGAAAAGTATACAGCCAGGGGATCTCAAATTATTGCCCGCAGTCTAGAATTTTAAACGCTCATTTGTCAAGCTGCGCGGGAGTAAATATACCTCTAATATTTTTGTTTTTTGTTCCTCGATCTAGTTTGCGAAGTGGTGTGCGCTCGTATATCGTGCCAGATAATTACCGTCTTAAAAACCTTATTTTTTTTCTTCTTTTCATTATTATTATTTCCGTTTGTTTCCTTCCGTGGAGACGTCAAAAAGAATATTTAGCACGTGCTTGCCAAAAGCATGATAACATCGCCATAAGTGTAAAGTATATTCGACCGACGGGTGCTGCGGGGAACTACTACTACAATTAGAAAGCTAAAGAGGAGAGGATTGAATGCTGCTGTTGATATCAACGCTGGATAAAACGTCAAAAGGGGGAGGTGAGCGACCTGTAATGGCTGCAACAGGAAACCTAATGGGTATCAAATGACGGGAGCTATGATAGATTTCGGTCTGACAGGACGTGATGTCTTGAAGACAAATGGTTTCTTAAGGATGCAGGTGAGATGGGTGCAATCTCGAATTCATCATGATTCCACGGCAGAACAACAAGATGCCCTTCGGATGAAGTCATCGAGAGCTACTGCTCCTTGCAATGACTACAATGGGATCGCATTTCAGTGATGTCATATAAGGAATTATGAAGAAAAGGAGCGTATTAGTAAGGAGAATCGACAAACCTAGTTTAGTTTTTTTGAGGTTGTATTCCATGTAGTTTAGATTGCCATTCAACAAAATTAAAAACATGGAAAGATATAAATATCATAAAGAAAATAGGAACTAAAAGCTTCGTAATCATTCTATTAAGCTCAGATTCAATTGTTATTGTAATTATTTCAAAAATTCAATGTCTTTTGTTTTTAAAAACTACCAGCAACAAAATATTCATCTAAACCAGTGTTTATTGACGTGAGGCCTACGTCCCACAAGGGGGCAATTTGATTCTTAAGGGAGGGGGGGGGGCCAGTTCGAAAAAGGATTCATTTAGTGCATAAATTAGTGCAGTCATATTTCACTGAATGTGGATTTAGTGTCATAAATGATCTGCTGCTAAAAAGAAGAAATAGGCAAGATATAACAAAACGTAGAGACTTGAGGCTACAGTTAATTCAACTGGTATCCGACATAAAATCTTTTTGCAACAAACATCAAGCTCAAATATCTCACTAATTTTTTTTTTTTCTATTTTTCAATTTTCCATTGTAAGTTTTGAAAATTTACTTACTGTAATAATAGTAATTTTCTAGGGATTTCCTAAAGCCTTAAAGTTTCATTTATCATTCAAGTTTCCTTTACACACTCATTTCGGGGCAGGGGGGTGACAAGAATTTTAAAAGGCTGATGGGGGGAGGGGCATAGTAAAAAAAAAAGGTTGAGAAACACTCGCCTAAAGTATCCCATAACTATATTTAGACCACGTTACAAAACTGCTTAGTTAAAATGGCAGCAATTGTATACGTTTTCTATGCAAAAAATCAGTATTTTTATTGGGAATTTATGTCTAGGGATTTCTATTAATATTTAATGCAATCATAGATACCGGAATAACCGAATAAAATATTTCATACAAAAATTTGATAGCAATTTAAGTTGAATACAAAAAGCTAATATATTTAAATATTTTAATTATTCAAACAAAGGAAAACTAAAACATATACTTCATATAAATTAAAATTACTATTTAAAGGCAGAGATTTTTTATTTTGTGGGTTGTTTTTACTAATGTTTAATCTTATAACGTACTTTTTCTCTAAAAGAAGTTACTTAAATAATGCAAAGAGCATTTCTAGATTTACGTTTAAATAAGACACATTTTTTTTAAATTTAGTTCTGTATTAAAAAAATATCGTTGGTAACATTATTACCAATACTAATCGGGAAATTTTATTTATGTTGATCCTATTCTCACTAGTTTGTTAATTACTTATATTAATTATTTTTGTTATATTCAGTACAACTAATGAAATTAAAAATAAAATAAAATTTACATGTCTGT
>BMAV01019505.1:433719-445937 GCA_019973955.1 Trichonephila inaurata madagascariensis
ATTTAGAAAAAAGTAATGCCTTTGAAAATTTACTTCATTTTAAGGGGACTTAGTACAATTTATCACTAAATCTTTGATTTGATAGTTTTCACAATTTTTTTTGCTTGTAACTTATGCATATGTATTACGTAAAATCGTTTTTTGTGCCCAAAATTTTACAAAAAGTAAAATATTTAATTTTTATAGAAAAATTTAAAAATTTAAGAAGGGATTTTAAAATGCCATTCCTCCTACAATAATTGATGCACACACATGCAACTTAATTTACAAGAACGTCAAACTTTTTATAACAAAAGTTGGTATGGGTTTTCTGCTAGCATGATTGATACTCGTACAATGCTTATTTTTATGAATGCTTATTGAAAAATCCTTAAAAAATGTATAAATTCTAAATTCAACAATTTTTTTAAAAAAATAAATATTACTTTGATTTAAAAATATAAACCAGTTTTTGTTATATGTACAAATAGCAATAGGTAGAAAAAATATCAAAGCATTTGGCACAATAGAAAAAAAATGCCTTAGCATTTTAAATAAAAAAAAACGAGTCTTTTTTTTCTGAGATAAATCAGTTTTTATTTGCCATTGAGAAATAAATAAAAATCAACATAAAAATTAACATAATTCTGGATTTTTTTTAGATTACAGCTTTCAAATTTTTCGAGATTGTCGAAAATTACATATTAAAAACATATTTTGTTTCTTAAAACCATAATTTTATCAACAAGGTTTGTTGCTGAAGTAGATAATAATAATAAACTTTTATAATTTTCCTTCATAAAACATGTTAATCGCTTCCCGAATAGTTTTTTTTTTATTTAATTTCAATTAAACTGTGTGTACTAAATTGCCATTAAACGGTATTGAATTAATTTAAGCTAAAAACATCTAATTTAAACCTCTCAATTGTGTTCATGTTTTTAAAGCAAAATTATCTTTATACCAATTACATGCCAATTCAGGTTGCTTTATATAATTATCACAACAATTAGATATTCAAAGTGTGTAAAATCTTTCAAATGTGTCTCGTACGAATAATCAAATAAACAAAACGCCACTGTCTCCTCATTGTTTGCAAGGGGACAATGAGACTCCAACCTAAACGATTAAGATAGCAAACTCGAAGATAAATTGCTGTAGTACTTAAATCAACTGATCTTTCATGCAGCCATCAACACTTCTGGCTGTGGGAACTTAAAATACATAAGACTCAACACAGAGACAAGTATTTAATGCAAAAAAAAAACAACCGCTCTCATTGCTCTGTCGTGCATACTCTCTGCACATCGCATATCTATCTTATCTTCTACAAATATCTACCTGAGGAAGTAAAAAATGTTGTTTACAAACGAAATGGACAGGTTTCAGATCTAATCTCTTGGAATTTGTGATTCAGCATTCAGTTGATCTCGTTCAAAAATCTGGCATCATCTCCAGGTTGACCGAATTCCAATATTTTAACTAATTAATAACCCCTTATTTAAATGTCTTCTCATTAGCATAATTTATGAAGTAAGTAGGATTGCATTTGTATCCTCCTTGTTTAATTAATTATTGAGTAAGCTATTAACGGCGATGTACCAAAAAGGGAAAAATATTATTATATTAGTTCAAAAATTGAAAAATAGAAGAAGCATACACAGTTCTAAATTATAGCACCAATATTAACGACAATATAAAGGCACTTTCTAATCAAAATAATCATTATTTCTCTGAATAAATGATTAAATTGATTATAAAATCTAAATAAGCTAGATTTTCAATTAATTCATTTGCATTTTAGTCCGTAACATAAATCAAAATTGAATTTTTGTTTCATTTTTGACTTCACACTTCGAAATTCTGGAAATTCGTAACTTAGTAAATCTAAAGCGCATTGACTTAATATTATAGGTATTTCAAACTGTTATTTTAAATGTTAAAACCAAATGTATTAATTACAATTGAAAAAAATCTTTTTCTATTTCTTTTGAAATGTATTCCATTATCCTGTTCAGATTAGAATGTATTTCAAAATGTAGTATCTCCTGGAAAATGTTCCAGTATCTTATTCTTTTTTAAATATGTTCTAATATCTCATTCCTTTTGAAATATATTCCTTGATCTACTACTTTTTTAAATATATTGCATTCTACTATCCAATTATTTTTGAATTTGCATTGTACAAGTATAATTTTTCTTCTTCTTTCCAAGCACCACAGCCGGTTACCGGCCAAGACTCTCTCAGTCAGCTTACACCATCTTGATCTTTTCGATGCTATATTCTTCCATTGTGTAACTCCCAAGTCTTTCAACCATTTTTCTATTTCATTACCTGCGCCCCCCCCCTTAACGAGAATAACTGTAACTATTTCTCTTAAAAATTAATCGTAAAATTTTATTTAACAATATCTTTCAACCAATCACAAGCTCCGTCCACGGAAGTCATGCGAATTTAGAACTTCCGGTTGCCACTTCATATAAAATCCGAGACTCTTGAATGCCCCTCAGGGGGCTCACCTTCTTTAGGTGGGTACGGGTATCACAATCCCGAGGTACCCTAGTGATTTTTTCCTTTTCCCAAGGGGTTTATTATCTATTTTCGACCCTCCATCTTGTCATCCAATTTCTCCTTTTTTTCTCTTCCCGCCCAGACCACAGACTTATGAATGTTTGGCGCAGTATAGCCAAAACTGGCTCTTGCGCCATAAAACACCAAACTCACCCACCCGAGACTTAAAAATCCATCCCAGCTTATAACTATTATTACTTCTAACAAATCCATTTTACTTTGACGAATTATTATTTGATGAAAAAAAATCTTAGAAATCTATATAATTTTCGATAATTTAAATATTGTTTTATAAATAAATCTCCTGTTTGCTTATATTTTGGGAACTTTTTATGAGTTTTCCGTCAAAATTGTAAAATTTTTAATTTGGCCATTTGAGCGTTAAAAATAACGCTTTCGATACGAACCTTATTGATTATAATCAGCTTCAGCACCAATAATTTGCACAGATTTAATAATACTGAACAAAATAGGAAATATTTTATAAAATTTGGAATTTTCATAGATTCTTGCAAAGAAATTTTTCAATGTTAAGCTATATTCTTTTGATATGCGTATGATATTCATAGGAACAATATATATAATAATTTTCTACTTATATATTATTTGTATTGTACTTTAAATTTGAGGAACAATGATTTTTTTTTAAATTTACGTATCGAATTAGACCATCAAGAAAGAATAATAAATTCTCTATTTTATCTTTAAATAAATTCTGACATGTTCTGTAAAATAATTTTATACGTGAATTTACTGACATAAGATATATTTCTAAAATATCGCCCATAAAATTAAAACTACCTTTTTAAAATGTTTTTTAAATTATAGAAACTTGAATAATGTGGATACCATCTTTTATTAGAGTTGTAAATTATCCTTTATTCTTAAATTACATCATTCAAATAAGTTATATTTAGTAATCAAATCCTTCAATGTTTTAAACTGGTATCAGTAAAAATTTCGTTCAAGGTAAATATTTGTATAAACTGTATATATATATATATATATATATATATAATCTTTTTTTCTTGTCTCATTCATTGTTCTCATTTCATCTCTCTATTTAAAACTATTTCTTTTGTTTCCTTTAAATAATTGAAAATATGTTAATAATAGTAATAGGTAAAAAGTAATAAAGATTATAAAACACACTTATAGCTCTGATTCTGATTTCCATTAGTGTCTTGGAGGCTGTAATAAAATGTATTTAAACCATTCTAAAATGGTTTTAAAAAAAAGAGACAAAACTGCAATAGGCTAAATTCATGTAACGTCATTAGTCACATGACAACGACAATCAAGTGTTTCTAGCCAATCAGTTCATAAATTCATGTGACGTCATAGTCACATAATATATACAATCATGTATTTGAAGTTAATCAGGTCATGCGTTTTTCTTTGTTTCCAACTTTTTTCTTTTAAAAACTGCATATTAGTCAACAAAAATAACGCGCAAATAAATAAGCAAAATACACTTCTTTTAAAAATCAGATTTTTTTTTTCAATTTTAAGAACTTTTTGATAATTTTTTATAATACTTGAGCATCTTTATTCAATTATCAAATTTGAGATTTTTATCTTAATTTTGCAAATAGAACTTTTGTGAATATGTACAAGTTAATTTGATATCAGTTTTGAATTCAGTGGAGAACACCTGCTTACCGTCATGTGACCGTTATGTATTTAGCCCATTGTGTGCAGTGTATTTTTGTTTTCACTTTATGTCTCTTTTGAAGATCCAAATCGGTATAATACAAGAAAAGTTATAGAAATTTGAACAACTTTTCAGCTTTGCCGTATTATGGATGAGTAGATTTTGTTAAATATTTTAATTAAAGAAGAAAGATTAGTTTAAAAGATCAGAAACTTTTTATATTTATTAAACCATGTGCATCAAATTCATCGCCAGTTTACAAAACAAGAATCATATTCATTTCAACGGCATCCAAATGCGAAATAAGAGCTGTAATCATTACCACATTTGCGAAACAAGAGAGGTATTTAAAAAATTATTCTATAAAACGTATATATTCGCAGACAATAGGTATGAAAACTGTCCCTGAAATTAGAAGTCTAAATTCTAACAGCTGAGACTTTTAAAAAATGCTGACATCAAATTCTATTCATTGTGTAATGACTCATTTAACCCGTACCTATAACAGATCGGTTTTAAATTTGCAAATCATATTGTTGACTGAACAAAGAAACACAATCGTACTCGGCACCGATCTAAAATATTTTAATTTTTTCCCTTTGTTCCACTGTTACTATTACGAATATTTAACGTGTTTCCATTTTTGAGCTACCCTAACTATCTACGACTGAAGAATACGTGTACATTTTATCATCATGTCTAGGTTTTTTAGAAAAAGAAAAGTGCAAATATTTAATTTTATTGTTGATATTGTTAATTGTTTATTGTTGATCTTTTGATTTAACTATTTTTTCATTATGTAATTAATTATATGTAGTAATACTAAATAACAATTTAGTTTACTACATATTATCTTACATGTATTGCATGAAATTGATATTCATTTAATAATACACATTTAAATATATACGTCACCATTAGCTATTTTTAATAAATCGAATTATATACGTTATAGTTTCTAATGAGAATGATCTAAGAATTTTTAAATACGAATGTGTTTTATTAAAGTTCAAGAAGAAAGAGAGAGAGAGAGATTTAATTTTAGCCTGTGGTTCACGTTATGCAAAATTAGAGAGTAAATTGTTGTTTTAATCGCAAATTAAATTTAGATTGATATAATTTCTTTTTAATTTTACATTTTTATCATATTTAAAAGAATGAAGAATGTATGAAGTTGTAATTTATAAAAGTTTTGTGACAAAAAGTAACAGTATTCATCTGTGTGTATTTATTGTACTAGAATCAGTGAGAATATGTTATATACTTTGTTAAAGAAATGTTGAGACAAAGATCACAAAAAATGAACTTAATGTAATTTGGTAATAATGGATTATCTTTTAAGGTATCCGACTACCCTAAAATTGTTAATTTTGCCAAAAACTGACAATTTTTTTTATAATTTTATTTCATAGGCCATCTTATTAGCTTTACAAAAATATACCAAGATTATTATTATCTGTTCATTAGAACAAAAACTATAAGCGTTTTAGTAAAAGCAGAAGACACTACTTAAAGCAAGATGTCATACTTTAAAATGCGTTTTACTCGAAATAAGTTCTTTTGAAATGCTCAAACGGGGACAACGATTGCTCAAAATTTTTTGAAAATAATTAACTGAAATCTTTTTGTATGTGTTCTCTGTAATATTAGAAGTGTTTTAATCTTCAGATTTATCAATCACTGTTTTATTACAAAATTTACAGTTCCTTATGTGAATATAATCACTGTTTTTTTAGGCAATTTCATATAATAACTAAGATAATGAGCTCTAGTTTTTGAAAAAATGAAAATATCTCTTATCCTGAAGGTCATTTCAAAAATGAATAGCAAAGCAACACATCAAAATTGAAAATTTGTTCATAAACTTTTTGTACAATATAGACCCCGTTTATGTAATTTTTTGTAAATTTTAACCAATTTTTTCCCATTGTAGTAATAATAATTTCTTTTTCTGTTCTTAATTTTGGCATATTTTTCTTAAAATGTACTAAGTAAATCTAAAAACTACAAAAAAAACAACAACATATCGTCATTTTTTTTTAAAAAAAAAGGCTGTTTGCAAGTATTTGGATTCCTTAAACAGAGCAATTCTGTATAAATTCAAGTATAGCTATACTCGCTGCATTATAATAAAATAAAACAGCAACAATAATAGATAGTAATTTTACTATTCAAATTGAACAATTTCATAGATAATTATAAAGACTTCTAGATAGTAGATTTTAAAAAAATAAATTTTCCAAAAATTAATTGTTTATTTAAGACGCATCTATGATTTTCATAAAGAAATAAGAACATAGTCTTTTCCCCTTAAAATGGATGAAAACCGTAAGCAATGGTTTAAATTAAAGACGGTAACATAAGTTCAATCACGTGGTTCTCCATTGAATTCAAAACTGATATTTGATTTGTACTTGTAATTCTTGTAAAATTTAGTTAAAATTTTAAATTTAATAATGGGTTAAAGGATATTTAAGTAATAAAGTTTTTCAAAAGAGTTTTTAATTTTTTTTAAATTCTTATATTTACTTGCATTTTTAAATCAAGTACATTTTGTTTACCTACATGTGTTATTGTTATTGACAAGTATGTAAATTTGTGACGTGACTTTATCGGAATTACTTATGCTAATCCTCTTGGGATTTTCTTTGGGGCCGGACTGGCAATTCTTTTCAACCAACCCAAGAAGGGAGCGTGTTTAAGCAAATTAGGAATCATATATATTGGAATGTTAGCATTCGCGAGGATCGCTAAGTGAAGCTCTGAGCGCTAAGTGGAGAAGTAATGCTAGAAGTAAAGTGAGATAAAGTCTAGGAGAAGAGTCTTAATTTTGTGAGTCGGTCTAACAGTGTTACTGAAGAGAAACAAAATTGGGTCCGAGACCAAAGGAGTATTGTCTTAGCCCGTGCAAGTCAGATGGAAAGATAAATTGATGTTGTACGGACCTTAGCTGTTTGCCCAGGAAATAGCGGTAAGCTTGTTCATTTAAACTTTAAGGATAAGAATTAAGATAGGAATTAATCTATAAAGATAGATTTAGCGGTTAATTGCGTCGTTTCACTCTTGATCATTATCCTCCTAGACTAGTATTGTTGTTGTATTATATATAAATTAAGATCATAATAAACTGATTTTTATTATGGCAGAATTTAATGGTTCCTCTTTCGTTCCCTCAGACATAGGTCGCGTGGATAGTGGAGAGAGGGTATCCTTAAATTGGGAGGGTATGCTTAAATTGGCAACAGCGAAGTGCATAATGTGACTGGTTAGATATGTGTGTTTGCAGTTATTTCGTTTCATGACGTCACATGAATTTCAGGACTGATTGGTTCGGAATACATGAATGTAATTATCATGTGATCAAGAAGTCATACGAATTTAGCCCATAACAATTTTGTTCATTATACATGTGAAGATACAGATATTTTTTAAATTATTTCATTTTTTTGAATAACTCATTACATATTCTACGTATAAATAATTGTCTCTAAAATTATGCTTTAAATTAAATGATGGATTGTAAATCATAAGCTATAGAATAAATTGTAAATCATAAGCTATGGAATACTCTGTTTTGACTAAATTTGGTAAAACTTCGAAAGTATATCGTTGGCATCATTAACATTTGTGTGTCAAACAAATAAAAATTAACTCCCCTCCCCTCTTCCCGCACTTACAATGAATAATTCCATTTGAATCCATTCAGTAGGAAAAATGCATACTTTCAAGCATTGTAGAAATTCAAAAACATTGTCTCGTTTAATCATATTAAAATATGTCGATTTAAAATAGGAATGGAGTAATTAATTTTCACTGTTAATCTAGTATGATAGATTTTAGTAGCATTTTTTTCATTTGAATCTGTTACATTTTTTGTAACACCCTGTACATTGTTCATGCACATTTTCTTCCACTTAATCTTCATTTCTTTTATTCCCAATGACATTTTTTACTAGTCACTTCTCTGCCTTGTATTCATTTGATAAGATATTTTAAATCTTCTTAGTCATGGCTTAATTATCCACCCTAAACTGAAACGAACTTTTTTTTCCCCTTCAGTCAAACGAAAAGAAAAGCATTAATATTAAACCTGTGACACGTGCTTCTGCTGTCATTTCGCATTTGTTTATTCCGACTCAAAGCTATTTATTAACATAATGCTCTTCTTACAAAATTATCTCTTTCAAGACTTCCAGCGTGATAAATGATGCATTGTATAAATAAAAATGGCAATTTATCACGTCATACATTTATAACCAACGAAAAGGATGTTGATATTTCCCGATTTTAATTTTTTCCACTCCGCACGGTAGTCAGAATCGCACTGCAACAGACCGCGATCTTCTCCCTGAGAATGGAAACCGAAAACCTGTGCCGTGACAACATTAATGGAGGCACAGTTTTGACTGCCTCTCACTCGTTGCGTTTAATTAACTTATCTCCCCTCCCACCGCATCCTACCTGCTTTCCGAGAAGGGATCCGCTTTCCTGGCCGAGAGCCCGAAGTAATCGCTAAGTCTGGCGGCACCTTTGTTATCTCCCTTTTTTTCACTCTCCGGAGTAGCCTATTAATGAGGGGTTGATGCTCGGGAGCTGCCTTCACCTGTATCGAAACCCTATCTACCTGGAATGTTTACAGTGGTGTGTGCAGTGCGGTGAATACCAACAGCTCTGACACTTACTGATGGTCTTCCCCCTTTTACAATGGGGAGCTCGAAACAATACACTGTGAATCGAATCATTTATTTGAAACACCGATATCGTAAGTGGCATGTCTTTAGTAGCTAGACGATAGGTGGCTTGTCTCTGAAAAAGAATGTGATTTATTTTGGACCATGTACTTTGTGAGAGTGTTTTGTAGAGCAGTAGGAGAGTGAGAATGCATATGGCTGAGTCGAGATCAAGATGTTATGACATATAAGTTTCAAACTAGAGCTATTAAATGATTTTCTCAGGCAAAATAACTTTTGATTTGACTCATTAAATTTTCATACAAATATAAAAACTGATGGATGCTGAATTAAAATTATTATAAAAGGGAGACGTTTTGCTTACAAAACAGTTTTTTTTTCCTATCGTAATTTTAAAGAGAAACGTTTAAAAAACATTTTTGTAATTTTACCTTACGCGCGATTTGTTTCTGGACAAGAACAAAAAAAAAATTGTTTCCTACTATTCTGTTAAATTATATATATTTTTTAACTAAATATAAATATTTATAAGAATTTATTAACATTTTAAAAACCATAGTATTGTGGATTTTTTTAATTTACATAAAAAATAAATTAAGAAAAATATAAATGAAATCTTTTTTTAAAATTATTTAATAAAAACTTGACCGATATTCACAACTCAACAAAAACAATAAACAAGCTGTGTAAAATGGAATCTACTTACATAAGATAAATTTCGAAGACAATATTACAGGTTTTTTTTTTAAAAAAAAAGTTATCTAAAAACTTTTCGAAACAACCTTTTATAAGTACTGTAAAATATAATCCCTGGTATAATTTTTATGAACTGAAATTATTAATGGATGTTGCAGATGAGAAGTTGAAAGCTATTATTGAGTATAAAGTAATTTTTAAGACAGTTTTCAAAATATGATCTAATAGGTTTTAATTTTAAGCAAATAACTTTGTTTATATTGTCAAAATTACATATTTCAGAAAATTTTATAGTGAATGAGTTTGATGATATATATACGCATATACTTCTTCTTACAAGCAATAGCTTTAAGCACAATCTAGCATAGTTTTTTTTTTTTGGTTAAAGAAATTAAACAATTGAATCAAAATATAAAAACAATTAAAATATTCTTATTTTCTGTATATTTTTTTAAGTTTCAGCATTACTTTCCTTTTAAATACCAGATATTCTCTTCTACATTTTTCATTAAATTAAGTCATTCAACATTTTATTGCAGTTATTGAATTTAATTCATTATGAAAGTTGAGGGATTCTGGGATACAAGAATATAAAGAAAATTGCCTTTTTCCTAATTATATATTATGTTGTTGGTTGTCATGCCAAAATGCGCATATAAATTTTGCTTATCCAAACAAACAAAAACTTGTTTTCGAAGACAGTTCTCTGATGTAATAAAAAAATACACTGTAAGTCATTAAAATTGCAACATCAAGAAGGAAAGCAAATAACAAACCCTTACTTATTGTACGTAAACGACACGATAGAAAGAAAGCATGATTAAATTTGTAAGCAATTTGGGGGTATACAGGGTTCGAAATTAATGCACACAGCTACCACCTTTGATAGCTAAAATGGTTCTAAAGCCGGTTAGAGTCGTACAGGACTTGATGAGAGGTCGAAGCACTCATTCCATTCTGCTTAAAGTTTATGCTGCACTTCGTCATTGTAGTGATTGAAGAATTATTGCCGCTCATTCTTTTAGCAATTCATAACAGGTGTTTTTAAAGGATGTAAGATCTGAAGAATGTGCTGACCAGGGCAACTGTGTCAAGGTAGCAACAGGGATACTCTTTGTATCGAGGTAGGTCAGAATACGACGAGCAATACGCGGTCTTGAGTTATCTTGTCGAAAGATGACGCCTTCGAGGCTTCGAAAATAGGGCAAAGCCATCGACCTTAGACATGAAACGCTGTATGTTAGGATTACCAACAAAGCGAACAAGAGGTGTTTATGTCATGTACCAAATGGCTGTTCATATCTCATAACAGGTGTAGAGCTCATATGACGATATCGAATACAAACATGCCGATTGTGTTTTTTTCGTGCCGATTGTGTTCTCTTCGGTGTCTTCATATCATGGATATGTCCAACATGATGCTGTACGCAGAACCGAGATTCGTCACTCCTTTATCCACTACCACTGTCATCATTTAAACTCTCTATGTTGTAATGTCCGCAATAATGGTCATAATGGTCGCCATGCAGACGGTCGGTTCTGCTCCAGACTTCGTCTTATTGTTTCTGCGGATACGTGTCATACTGTAGGGTGATGGGGCTGTACAATCCTGCAAAACCTATCTGGTAACATGTTTGTCTTTTCGGGCCTTAACTGCGGGAAGTTGTTAATATCATGCATGGATTTCAGTATGAACCTCTTGAACTTGTTGATTTCATATTCCTATAACAGTATTTAGATTTAGAGCAATGTGTGAGTAGCAATATTGTGAAAAGATTAACTACATTCTCGATAGGACATGATCCTGCTGCTAACTAATTCCAGCATGTGCTGTTAACCAATTCTCCTTTTTATACATAACACAGCATAACACGATATTATCGGAAGCCTACTAATATTTAAATGCAATCTCTGAATAATAAGAAACCCACTGTGTACTAGGTTTTGTTTTATACAGAGCTTGAGATGCCAATTTTCCCTTCTGCGTCGTTCAATTACGCTTAAATGCTATGGTTTGCAAATCCCAAAACCTTTTTACTCTCATCCGATCTATCCCTCCTTCAAGTTGTTGCAATTTTATTTGACAGCAGTATATATTAGGATTTCCCCAAACTGTATTTTAATAATACATAGTCCGCGATAGAACATCCTTATTTTCTTTCGCAATATTTGTCATTGTTGCGCAAAATTGATATCAATGCTATCGGCTTTAAGTGAACTAAATCATGATAGCAATGGATTAATAAATTGAGATGGATAGTTTAGTTGATTACAAAAAAGAAATTAAAAATAATTTATTTAATTTAAACTTAAAAAAATAATTTTATTGCACTATACTACAAGAAATAAATACTATGTCAAAAAGTAATCTATCATATCATTCAGTTTGAGAATTTATCACTATTGATTTCAAAATTAAAACTAGGTTAGTGTTCAACAATATCAAATTTTAGAAATTTTAAATTTTTTTTCGCTTTTAGTATTATCTAAAGTATTATCAGGTCGCCGGCGTAAAAGGGAGATATAAAACGATTTTTCACTTTTTTTTTCATAAGTAAAAATAACAACACTTATATGTTTCGAAATTTATAAGGCGGAATTTAAGCTTTTTGTAATAACACAAAAA
>BMAV01019505.1:458571-473104 GCA_019973955.1 Trichonephila inaurata madagascariensis
AATGTATTGATTGAATGGTTTTTTCAACAATAAAATTAGGAAGAGTGAGACAGTGTTTATTAACGTCGCTCTACATAAAGCAACACGAATATTAATGGCGACGGAAGTAAAAAGTATTACGAGTATTATTATGAGATTTTTAAATGCGCTTAATTTCCTTAGCTTTAGTCTGCCCGAGTTTTTTTTTTAAACTATTAGTGTTATTTTAGTATCTTATTTCTTTCTCAGATCAGATTTTTATTCAGTTTCTCTTACTGTAAATTAAAATTATAATTCCAGTTGTACGTATCATACTGAGTTGTTTGTAAATTTATATATTCCTTACACTTCTTTTTTATTATTTACTACACTTACCCTTTATTAAATAATAATGATTCAGCAATAGCATTTTTTTATTAAATAAACTTAACTTTTATTAAATTAATTTTTTTACACGATGCTCTTAAAAATTTTTTGTGCCTTACTACTTTATCTAAACTTTGTTAAAGGCCTATAATTTAATATAATTATAATAGAAATATAACCTGTTGAAGTGTTCTTACGAGACTTATATCTTGTTAATCTATTAATCGAGACATTTATGTCCGTACAGTACCTAAGCACAGTTTTTTAAAAAATATATTTATTATCTCTATATTAATACCTGTATTAAGACATTATATGAATTATTTAATATTAAAACACAAAATATTATTATTCGGTTAAAATTATATATTTTTATTGAAGGTAAGATTATTTCGAGAAGTATTTTGTCACCCTAGTATTAAGATATTTAGCATTACCCATAGCTCACAAAATAATCTCTGTTTTTGCGAAACGTTAGAAGATAGAAATCGTAATTGGAAAACTTGGGACGATAGAAAAAGCCTTCATCAGTAATATTATTCATGCTTTGCTATACTATTGAAAAAGCTGTATTGTTACACTACCCATTCCCAACTGAATTAATCTTTTTTTTTTTCTTTTTGTTATAAACCATGTTTTATATTACATGTCTTAAATTGTAATGATAAATACGTTTTATATTCTTTCATTAAAATAAAAAAGGCTTATTTAAAGACTGTTTCCTAATTTTAAAGACGTGTTACAAACTGAATTTTACGTTACAACATTAGATTTTGTAAAAATACTGGGAATTTTTTTTTATTGTATGAAAATGTGTCACGTGTTTGAATCGGGCTCTTTGACATTAGGCGAAGGATGTCTTAAAAGATAAATGTGTATTCAGGCTTTTAATGGATTATTCACACAGCTTTCAAAACTTTTTTGACATTTAGGGAACAGTCATGAGTTACGAAATTTCACTCTACGTTTAGCTCTAGTGATAAAAAAAGAGAGATATAATATTTTCCAAAATTAAGTATAAGAACATGCTTAAATGTTTCTTTAAATTACACCGAAATGGAAAGCATTTTGAGTAAATTAATTTAAAAGCTATTAATTTTAAAGCATTATAAGATTCATTAACAGTCTAAACATTATAATAATCAATTTATGTTTGAAAAATAATTTTTTCCCTGTGTTTGTAGAATTATATCATTCAGTTTAGTTTCCGATTCATTTTCTTTCAAGTGAAATTAAAGTAATATCTAAAAGTTGAGTAAATTGGTAGTTTAAGAATTTTCTTAAGAGTTATCTCGCAATGTTTATTTCCTGAAATTAACATGGAGTGAAAATAACTTTGATATTGCTACAAGTCTCAATAGCGTGCGAGGCACTTCCTTATAAAAGAAACGTGATTATTGATCTTATAAAGGGAATTCACAAGTAGTGAGTGGAAAAGTTAATTTTTCAACTCGTACTATTAATTCATACTCTCCCTATATATATATATCGTTCAAATTTTTAATCGTTAGTAAAATAATTTCTATTTATCTATTCAAATACATTTTTTAAACCTGTAGTGGATGACACTTGATGTTAATAACATTTTTTATAATATTAATTTATTAATTAAATTAAAAAATGAATAAATAGTAACAAACAAAAATAATAGTCCAACAGCATATGTAGAAATAAAAATCATTCATTGTGTCCCTGTCGCGCAATGGATACTGCGTTGGGTTTTTAATCCAGAGGTCGTGGGTTCGAATCCCACCTGAAAAGGCCTAATTTATGAGAATGTGATTTCTTTTTTACTGTACTATTTTATTATAATAATTAAATTTAATGAATGAGTAAATAGTAACAAATCAAAAAAAATAGTCCAACACCCTATACAGAAAGAAAAATGGAAAATTGCAAGGAAAACCACTTTCTATTTTGCCAGTTAATATTGTGATTCTGTCATATGTATATACATATTTTTATATTAATTGAAACTATTTAATAAAAAATAACTAAAATAAATGTTTCTTTGTTGACTAAAATAGGAATTGACTTAATTTTTTTTATATTTCCTACTTGTTAATAGTATAAAGGTTATGGCTATATTAGTCAGCAATTCGCATATTACACAATACATTTAATATCCAGTTTTCCGTTAAGAGCAGGATTCGAGTGACCGACTATGTTAAAGAGTTAGAATGTTTGTAAGGGAGGATCATGTACAAATCAGTTCGTCTGCATTTCTGTTTCTGAAAGATTAGTAATATTTTATTATAAATAAATTGAGTGGGAAAATCAATCAAAATATATGAGATGAATAAAAGTGAATTTAATTTGTGATTTTTGGGGGCTAGGTACCCTTCAACTGCTTCGGGTTCAATTAGAAATTTACCATGCTTGAAAAAATATTCGGTTCGATTTTCATTCTTTTCATTAAACTGTTGCCATGTCATACTGTACAACAACGCAATGACTTTCGGAAACGGATTTCGTAGTTTTGAACCTCCGTCAAGGGATGAGGACAATACCTGAGCTGACACCTCTCTTTCAAAACCTTCACACTACCTAACTACTTTGAACTAAAATAGATTTAATATGCATCAGCCCCTCTACACGGTGACTCTTCATTGGCACCAGGACTCGAGTTCATGACCCGCAGGCTATGACACGCGGACCATAAACACTCGGCTACTACGCCCACGGAAAAATTTTCGAAGTTTCTGTCTCTCTTCTTGGTTACTGTTACAAAGTAAACTGATTTTGGGCTTACATACTTGACAATGAATTTGGGCAATGGCATTAACTAAACCAATAAAAGAAGATAATTGGCACTTCCTCTCAATAGATGACACTGAGGGAGGTATGCTGAGTCTAGACTTTAGATAAATTTTAGTTGCAACTCGATATATCATTTCCTTTTTTTTACACTTAATTGTTTTCTATTTGCTTCAGGTACATACTTATTTCTGTTATATTTCTCAAGATGGCAATGCGCTCATAATTTGTCTAAATAAAAAGAAATCTTTTTTTTTTTTTTTTTTCTTGCTGTTACAATCTGATCTCTGGCCACATATAAATTTCCCAAAGAAATATCACTAGAATTTATAATATAAAATAAAAATTAAAAACATAGTCTCCGAAACTGGGAAACTTTTACGTGAGTATAATGTAATTTTAAAAATATAAATTTATTGTGAACTTTTGTAAAAATTAATAAAAATATTATTTTTATTTTTACGTATTCTTTTGTTTACTTCCGGTTATGTTATCTACTAAAATTTCCAACGAAAACTTATACTTCTAATTTCTTTTCAAATTATTTTAATGTTCAAAAACCTATGCAAAATTATAATTGTGCAGGCATTAACAGCATGAGAAATTTAAATAGTTTTAAATATTTTTAGCTCTTATAAAATTATTTATATTAGCCATCCCTGTTTAGTTTTTATAGATAATATCAACATTTATGATTTATTGAAAATAAAGAAATAATTTGAACTTCCCTCTTATACTTCCTTTTTACATAATAATAATGAGTTATTATGTATAGGTTATATACTAAGTTATATTCTTTTACATTTCTCTCTTAATTTCAATATGTGCTACCGCTGTTTCCTTCCGTTTCTTTTTTTTTATAAATTGTCTCATTGTTGAAGAAAAGGCAGACATTAACTAGATAAATATAAGTGCTTGCGAATTTAGGCTATAAAAATTAAAAAGAGGTATAATTATTCTGAACTTATTAAATCCTTTTTTATTCCTTCAGGAATAGCAGTGTCTGGAGAAAATCATTTCCATGGTCATAAACTTAATGCCCATGTGGGAGCTGATAAACATTTCTAAATAAACATTTATTGACGTTTACACGCCAGTTGCCAAAGCAGCTGAAAAATGATAATCATAGTTATTTACCTGACACGATTCCGTCTTTTTTTCCCCCCAGACTGTTGACACGTTGGTTTGTTTTTCGGCTGATTTATTTAGAGTTATTTTCTTCTTCCCTTGATCGGGCTAAAATCACGAAACACTTGACACCAGAGCAGCTCTTAGGAACATTTATTTTGCATGACAGTTCGTCAGGTCTGTCTCATTTTGAGGATGCAATTGCTGTTACTCTCTGACAAGTAAGCGACAGTTAAAAATAAACATTTGAAAAACGGTTTATTGAAAATACGGACCGGTTATTAAAAGAATCGTTTTTACTAGAATGATGCCAGAAGGCTGCATAAACTACCGCTGCCAGCGTTTATTTGCTTTTCTTTTTCTCAGGGCCTTCTTGGGTTTTAACTCTTTCTGGGGATTTTTTGCGTATTATTTAAATGAATGTACAGTAGAAAGCTTGTCGTAAGTTATGTTTTGTTTACTGGCCTTAAAGCAACAGGAGTTAGTGGATTACTTTGTTCAAAAGTGTTATTTAAATGTAATTAAGTGATATTAACTCTATTTTTGAGTTAATTCCTCTTATTATTTTTTTTATATTAACAAATGAATGAATCTTGCAAAATCGGTGAGTATTATTTTCTTTTGTGTTGCTAACGCACAACATACTTTAAAAAATCGTTTCATTGAAATATTGATGTTCTAATTATTTGTTTTTAATTTTAATTTTGAGTTGGATTATAGATGTTATTGAAATCAAGGGAATTCAAATGAAATAAACTTTAGTAAAAAATACAGTTAGTTATTCAGTAACCATGCTTCAAGTAAGGAAAATATTAAAGGATTTTTTTACTCTCTCTCTCTCTTAAGTAATTGAAGTAAATGTGCTTTTTTATATAAAAATTAAATATAACGAAATGGATTAGTAGTTTAAATTTAAATGAATTAGTATCAGTATTTAAAAATTATTAGTTTTTCATACTTAATTACTATGATAAATATAACCTTAAAAAATATAACCTTCGTGTCATGAGTTCGATCCGAGAACCACTGAAAAACCTGCCGTGCAGAAGAGGCGAATGCACATTAAATATGTCGAGCCTCAAACGTCCTCCCGTTGGTGGGATGTGGAAGTTAGGAGAGGGAGGTGCTGGCTAAGGTGTCGTCCTTGTCACTTAACCATGGTTCGAAATTATGAAGTCCGTCCCAAAAACCCTTGTGTGGTTGAATAGAGCGACGTTAATATTCACTTACTCACCCTAACTAATAAAAATTAAATATTCTTTTTTTCTTTAAAACTAGAAAAATTTCCTAACAGTTCTATTTCGTATGATATAAATGAAAAATCATATAAAAGTATTAGTTATATCGGCGTTTATTTAGTTATTATTTGTTCGCAATTCTTAAATTTTTTTAAAAAATAAAGAGTGAACGAAATGGGAATTTCTTGCAACAAAACGTTTTATACACTTTAGAATGGGTGAGAAATTTTGTTTAAATTCCACAAACCGAGAAAAAAATGCAAATTTATAAAGATTTCCTCAGAGTCCTTGATGAATGAACGGATGATTTTGATAAACTGCGATTTAGACCCACATTTGATCTGCGTTGTTCATTTTTCTTCCTTTGACATTTATTTATGTGACTGATGGAAAGTAAGCCCATGGATTGAGTTTATGGAAGATAATTTACAGTCATGTAAATTTGTTTAGTAAACAAAGTTAAGTTTAACTTTGATGAAAAGATCTATGATAAAAAAAAATAATAAACAATGTCTTCATTTTAATTTATCAATTTCCTATCCCCCATCTCTCTCTTTCTCTCTTTAAGATTTAAGCTGGATGACTATAGTAGCTAATATAAATTATTTAACCAAGCTTAAGCAAATTAAATCGATGGGTTACAACTTATTTTATTTCATAAATCAAAGTTTGGAAATACTTTTATCGGTATAAAGCAGCTTGAGTTATGGAACTTAAATAGATTAATTTTCAGTAAGTTTTAGCTTCCAGTGTACAAATTATTTCAAAATTTTCATATATTTCTAAGAAGTAATTTGTCACACTTTTATAATATATTATATTTCCATAATTTTGAACCCTTAACTTTGTCTTGACAAACTACTGTAATCTTGTACACCTCGAAAAATACAGTGAATAACAAAAGTGTTCGTACACTTTCAATTTCCAATAAAATTTAATGTTTTCGACTAATAACAAGTAATATAAAAAAAATTCTTTAAGTCAATTCCTACTTAGATCAACAAAGAGAGAGAAATTTTATTTTAGCTAGATTTTATTAAATAGTTACAATAAATATATATATTTGTATATACATATGACAGAATCACAACATTAAGTGGTAATTAATTTTTAATAATTATCATTAAAGTATCGTATTTCCATCCAAAACAATCGTGTATATAAAATTTCAGTTCAACTGAATGCTTTAAAACGTGAGAAAAAAACCTTTTCGTTTTGACACAAGTCACCAAAAGGGTCGATAAGTCGCCAACGTGGCTGTATTTGTAATTCTTTAAATAATTAGTTTTAATCAATTGAAATTTTTATTAATTATAATTAAACTACTGTATTGTCATCCAAAATAATCATGTATATAAAATTTCTGCTCAATTGAGAGCTTGAAAATGTATTTTATTAATGATTGAAAATTCCACAAAGATAAATAAATAAATAAATAGAGAGCGTGAATTAATAGTAGGAATTGAAAAATTAATATATCGGAATCGTAATTTTCTTATGATAACCACAGCTTATTCTTAATGAAATGACGTAATCAATTTTTTAAAAATAGTATAACTATTATTTTTAAAAATTAATAATCAAAAAGGTACTAAAAAATTACGCCACAAAAGTCTTCGTACACTTAACAAAAATTTCAACATAGCTTTAAATATTGTATTTCTTTCGTAATTTGGTACTTAGTAGGATATCTTTTAGTGTCCACAACAGCTTTTAAGCTTCTTGGTATAAATTGAATCAGTTTTTTGTAATTTCTGCATCGATTTTCCTCCATGCTGCTGTGATTATTGTTTTTACTTCACGTTATGTGTTTATATGTCATATATTCTTTTTTTTAAAATCAAATTATCCCCAAATATGTTCTACTGGGCTTAAATCAAGTGATTGAGGAAGTGTTTTCATAATTTGGGGATAGTTATAGAGAGCAGTGCACTTGGCGTCATTATCTGTTAAAAATGAAGTCGTCTCCAATATCCAAATTTTGGGCGGATAATTTAAAATTTATCTTTAAAATATTTAAATAGAGCTCACATGATTCACAATTCCATCAAAAAATACCAAATTACCTATTCCTGAAGCCAATTTACACACCTACGTAAGAACATTTTTACCTCCATGGTTCATTGCTTCAACTAGATCCTTGGGATTAAGTTTCAGAAAATTTATCATTGACAACAAATTGATCGGGATGACAGAAAATTCAACATTTTTGGTTCCGATGGGTGTATAATAGTTTGTAAATGAAAAAATAAGGAGTTTAATCGCATGAATTTATGTGGAACAAGAATACCTCCACTTTCATGCTGAAGCATGGAGATGGTGTTGTTCTTGCCTGAGGGTGTAAATCGGCTTCTTGATTAGGTAATTTGGTACTTTTTGATAATATTGTGAATCACACAGGATTCCCCAGATTCTGAAAACACCTCCTCAGTCTCTTTATTTAGCCCAGTAGAACATCTTTAGATTTTTTTTTATTTAAAAAAAAGAAAACATGACATATAAACACATAATGTGATGTAAAGACAATATTCACAAAAGCATGGTAGAAAATCGATGCAGTAATTACAAAAACTGATTAAATCTATATCAAAACATTTAAAAGTTGTAGACACTAAAAGATATCCTACTAAGTACAAAATTAAGAAAGAAATACAATATTTAAAGCTATGTTGAGATTTTTGTTACGTGTACGAAGAATTTTGTGGCGTAATTTTTTAGTAACTTTTTGATTATTAATTTTTAAAAATACTAGAGTTATACTATTTTTAAAAATTGATTGTCATTCCATTAAGAACAAGTTGCGGATATAAAAAAAAAACTACAATTCCGATATATTAATTTTTATTAGTCAAAAACTAAATTTTTAGAAAATTGCAAGTGTACGAACACTTTTGTGGTCCACTATATGTACAGCGTATAGTGACTTTACTAGATAAGTGATGTTTTTGAGAGTATTTTCGGGAACATCATTATTTTATCTGATTATGCAAAAATATAGTTTCATAAATGAATATTTATCTTTTAGCGGCATGTGTTAATGTATTTTTTTTTTATCTGATTATAGTATTAATTTATTTAATTTAAGATCGGAGCCAAAAGGAACTAAACAACAAAGAAGCTTTCAAAACACAAAAGAAATTAATCCAAGAATAAATTTTATTCAGAGTGTTAACAATACCTCCAAATTTAAAATATTTTTCGTCATTAGTATGGGATACTCATATTTTGGAACAAAGAAAATTCTTCACAATACATTATTAAGAAAAATTTATCCATTTATCCGTTTATTTTTAGAAAAATAAGTAAAAACATTTAAATTAACAATAAATAAATACGCAAATAATATCAATAATAGAATTTTTACCGTTGTTGCATATCTCTTTCAAATCATCACATGTTATCCTGACGAATATCTCATTCTCGCTCTTTAAGAATTATTCTCCTACGAAGCACATTAACTCTTCACCGTTCTTTATATTAATATTATGAACTTCTTTATAAATAAAAACGCGACGATAGTTTTATCCAACACATCTGTTATTATGCAAACAACTACTACAAAAGATGAAGATCAGCCGAATAGAGTTAGCTACTAACTTCAAAACAAAACTTGAATTGTGGAATTATTTATTTTTTACAAATCTATCTTACAAATAAGTTACGGAAACAGTTATCAGTTAGATAGGAATAACAAACGCTTCATCTACCAAACGATATTTTTATTAATACTTTTCCTTAAAAGTAATTTGATGAAAAATTACTACAATATTAAAAACAACAGCGTCTTAAATGGCTAATTAAGCCTAATAGCGAATTTAAATGATAAAATAAATTATGAAAGGGTCAAAAGCAACTAAAACTATTGAAATTTCTGTTTACGTTAAACAATTTATGATGCTATGACAATGAGAGAAATATTTAAATATATATAGACATTTCTGTCGTAAAATATTATGTAGAAATTTTCACCTTAATAATTATATCTAATTCTCAAGAAAGCTCAAACTGGAAAAAAAGAGAAGATTTGAATTAAGATTGATTAAAAGAAGATTTGATTGAAGAAAATTTGATTAAAATATGAAGATTTGAGACCATATATTTGTCCCTAAGTTTTGAAATCACTGAAAGTATTGCAACATCTGAAAAAAAATTCTTGTCCTAAGAAATTTTGAAATGTTATTGATCAATAGAAAAACATATTATATATTTAATTTATAATCAATATTACATATAAAAACATTTCTAAACTTCCTGACTTACTTTCATAAGTGAATCTATTGTAAAATTCTATACCTATTGAATTTTTTAAAAAACAGAATGTAAAGAATAATTAATCAGAAAACTCTCTTTTAAACTCTTTAGTATAATGTACTTTGGCAACATTATAAGAATTAGGTAAATAAAATTTTGATTAACTGTGCATTATTTATTTGTATTAATTCTACAATTCTAGATTGGTAAAGCTGGATCGATCAATAGCTTAAATTTATGAAAAAATTTGAAAAATTAATATCTTACTTATAATGATATCCGTGAAAATCTCAAAATTTTGTTATACAACCAAAATATATATACACCAGAAGAATAACAGTAACAGTCAAAATGAAATTTTCTGTCGGAATATGAATATAGTATGTGTGTAATTTATGTGCAAAAGAAAGAGGGGTCTTTCCCCCCCCCCTCTTCATTTTCGTACGTACTCTAAAATATATAACTCAGTGAATGAAATATACAAATGACCTTAAATGCTTTCTGTTGAAACACGAAAACTTCTTAAGATCTTGTTGACTAACTGTCGGAGCAGCGTTATTTTTTATTTTAAAAAAAAGCTGCAAAGTCATGAGAAAGTGAAGTGAGACAATTAACATTTTCAAGAGAAGTTGCTGAAAAATTTTATATGTTAATTTATTTGAATCTTCTCCAAAAGAAGGCACCTAAAGAAAAAAAATTTGTACCTCGTAAATGAAATTAATAAGAGAAAATAAAGACTACAAAGAATTTTTGTTGAAAAAAATCCTGTATTATTTTATATGTTCCACTACTTTCAGTAGGATAAATTCATGTGACGTCATAGTACTACTGCAAACACGTTTTTCAAGCCAATCAATTCATAATGTCAGATGACGTCATAGTCACATGATACATACAATCGTGTGTTTCCAGGCAATCAGTTCATGCTCTTCACTGATGCGAACTTTTGCTTTTTGCAGATTCTTTTAAAAGTAAATATTTGTCAACAATTATAATGCACATAAGTAAATAAAATGCACTTGAGAGAGAGAGATAATCAGTTTTGAATTCAATGGAGAACACGTGATTGTATTTATTATGTGACAGTCATGAATTGAGCCTATTAAAATAAAAATTGTTAGGTATTTTAATTTTAATTTAATTTTTTTTTTTTGGAATATATGTCTGCTATCCTAAAGCTATTAATTATTTTGATTTCGTCAGAGCTTTTCTCTGCTATTGATTTTAAAGTTAATGAAAAAAATAAAATGTCGAACAATATTCATATAATTTTTAAAAAAGCTGTTATATAAGCCTAATTTTGGCGATTATCGTAGAATTGAAACACTGAGACCGTGCATTGTTTTGCTGCTTTGGATATATAATTGATGATAAATGCATTACTAATAATAATATCATATTTTGAATAAATATCGTAGTGCGCAGTACTGTGTATTTTTAAAACACCGATGGATATCTCATATCTGATTACTCTTAATCAGTGTTTTATACCTACGGTAAACTCATAAAAATAAGATATTTTTACACTTCTTTTCTAAATATGCGCAACATAAAAAAACTACGAAGTTTTTTAATGAGAAAATGAATTATTAGTGTCATCACCGTTTCTCCTAAAAACAGAAAGGTCAGAAATTTATTTTTGAAGCAAAAGGTTCGAAAGTTTTTATCAGAATTATTTGTGTCATCACCTAACACTTTTTTTTTCTCTCTCTCGCACCTATTCCTACTTAATAGTAGCCAAAATTAAAGCAACGATAAATCTCTGTTAAGATATCCTGGGCGCAAAACAGAAAAGAAACGTGACCAAAGGAACATACTGGGAAACCATTAAATATGCGCTGCACTTTTTTTTTTCCTCTTCCTTTCTCTTCAACGGGTTTTAAGAGAATGATTAAGGGTTGGCTATTAATTTAAAACCTCCGCGTTTTAGTTTTTCCAACTGCCACCAGGAAAAAGATCTAAAAAGGGGAGGTTAGGGAGTCTTAAGGTTTTGTTGGTTTCCTTCTTAGCTGAAAATAGCAATAAAGTGACACTAAGAATTTCCGCTTTTTGGCACAAGACGAGAATTAGCCTTTAATTTTTTTCCTCTCCCCTAACAAACATTCCTTTTTTACAGCACTGTTGCCAGTTCATTATGATAAAAATATCAACTAATTGGGTATTGTGGTTTCGAAAACAACTGAGCGTTGTTTTTCTTATCGGGATCTGATAAAAAAGAAATTATTTTTGTGTTATATTTTTTTTTTTAATCAAAGCGAANATTCACTCGATTATCTGTCACGGCGGACGTCGCCGAAGAGTTTTATTAATTGTTTGCGAAGATTCTGGGCTGCCAGTGAGAAGGCTCGTGATGTATTATTGCTCAAAAAGAAATTAGTACCTTGACATACCCCACATTATTCCCGCCTCCCTCCTGTAATTAAAGAAACTCGTACCCCAATGGCACATCATCAACACGAAAAACGATCAAGCGGCAACTTACCCTTCTTTTAACTCTTCTCTGTTTTTTTTCCCTTCGCCTCACTGCCTAGTTCTACTTTTCAAATAGCCATTAATAGACGCCATGTTAGGCTTATTGTCTTGCCAGTACATATCAACAGAGCGGAATGTGATTCAGTTTTGTCATGCTTAAGCCTTTCTTTTACGGAATGGGGATCTTAAGAACCACGCGACAAATTAACTGATGGTGTATGAATCTCTCAACGTCTGGAATGTATCACACGCGATGAGTGTATTGAAATGCCAGTTTATTTTCACAGCAGCATAAGCGCTTACAGATCAGTTGACACCGAGGAAATTATATTGATGCATCTGTTATAAAACGATCAGGGTTGCCAAAGAAGTTTTCGAAAATTATAATGACTTTACATATTGTTTATTATGAGACAAATTTTCCACGTGGCATTTAAGTAAATCTGATCTATATCTACTCGCATGATGAATAAAATTCATGTGACGTCACAGTCACATGATAACTACAATCACGTGTCACCAGTCAATCAGCTCATGAATTCATGTGACGTCATAGTCACATGATAAATTCAATCATATGTTTCCAGCCAATCAATTCATGCGTTTCGCGTTTGCTTTTTCTTTTTATTCTAAACATCATTTTGAAGAATCTTATTACTAGAACATCTTTACGTAATCTTTACAAGCAGGAAAAGTACATCTAAAATCAGTTTTGAATTCAATGGAAAACACGTGGCTACATTTATCATGTGATCGTCATGTAAATGTAGCTCATTGCAAATATAAAAAGCACAATCACTGAAGTTTATATATTAAGCCTCATTTTAACTATAATATTTATTTCTACAAATCAGTTCAAAATTTGATTTATTGAGTACCTAAAATTAACTTCGGGAAAATAATAGAGCACTCGAACTGAAAAATGTTTTTTTTTCTGTAAAATTGTTTTCTTTTGGAATGAAATTGTTATGTGTCATTACATTTTGATTTTAGCTTAATTAGCATTAATATGAACATACTTATGCTTTTCAACCTTAACTCTTTTCTCTCATTTTCTTATTTCATCTGAACTTTTATATTAATCGTCATTTTTCTTATTTGAAACAGTGCGTAATGCTTACGATCTTTTATTAATCTGATCGTGACAAGTAGTGCAACTAGATTTAACTATAGCGATTTTATATGAAAATATTTTTTTGAAAATCCTTTGAGCCATGGAATTTTGTCTGTAATAAAATGTTTTATACTCGAAAATATTACTCTGCACAGTTCTGCTGTTATTAAAAGATCCCCATGTGAAATTTCGAGGAATGAATTTGAACTGACACTTTCATACGTAAGAAAAATTAGTAATTTAATTAAGAAATTTTACCGATAACAAAAAGTAAATTAGAAATTTTTACCTGTTGTTAATGTAAATATTTTTTTTAAAGAAATCATGTTAAAATATATGAATTTTGAAAGTTTCATTTCGATATAGAGAAATGTTACAGCATCTTAAAAATTACCTAGCTAAAATAAGCACCCAAATTGAAGTCGTGAAAATTCTTGCTTACCAAATAAAAAAAAAAATGTTTTTAAACATTTTTAATGAAAATGAAGTTAGTCACTAAAATTTTAAATATGTTTTATTTTATATGCTTTTATAAAATCTATATTAAAGGTTTGATAAAATATAATTTGTGTTTAATTTTCATAGGAATATGCTTATTTTATTTTATTTTTATAAAATAGCATAACACTTTGTTTTTGAACAGTATATTTTTATAATTTCCAACTTTAAAACAGGTAAGAAACACTGAAATAGTTATTTTAACTAACTTATTTTAATAACTATTTGACAACTAGCATAAATATAAATTTATGCTAGTTGCCTAAGTTTTCATAAATGGCATAAATTTGTGTGCGTCTGATTCACAATTTTAACATATTTCTTTCAATTCTTATACTCCTGATGGAATAAAGTTTTCACGGAATAACAGGTAAAAATATACACTAACATTTTTTATAAGGTATTTTAACTCTTTAATTATATATTGATTTTAACGCAAATAATTTTTCTAATCAAAACTTCCAATTAAAGTATTTTACAACAGCTAATTGCTAATATTTGTCTCGAATAAACAACAGTAACTGTTTTCTAACAAAGTACAGAGAAGGATTTCTGATAAAAATTTGTGAAAAATTTTCAGTTGGCACTGATTCCAAGTGACAGATTCGATTCATATGCCTTCGTTTAAATTCTTCTCTAAATGGTCTTACAACTTATTTATAACGTTAATACATTTCTGAATTTTAAGAATATTATAAATGGCGTGTGTGTGTGTGTGTGTGTGTGTGTG
>BMAV01019505.1:481216-494542 GCA_019973955.1 Trichonephila inaurata madagascariensis
TTTTCTCTGTGAAAGAGTAGTAAAAATCACTTATCATGAGATTACAGGAAATAAAATAAAAGTTTTTTTATTTGGTTTTTTGGATCAAAGATAGCTAATTAGGTATTGAAGAAGTTTTTATTTTTGAGATGACTTATATCGCCTATAAATTATATCAGAGTAAAAGTGCATTTCTTACTATGACTGAAAGTATTTTGTTTTAATTCATTCCAGTAAATTAATTATTTTTTTAAATCTTTTATTTTCGATATGTTCGCGCCCCCCTCGAAAGGGTATCGCGCCCCCCCGGGGGCGCGCCCCACAGTTTGAGAAACACTGGCCTACTGTGTTCATTCCAGTATACGTCCCCATTGGGCGCTGAGGTGCATGAGCAGATGTCCCGATCAGGTGGTCAGTCTGAAGCGAGACCCCTTGCAATTAAGCCTTCAAGCAAGTTTGATACTCATTTATCGACCCCTTTGCAGTAGGGATGAAGGGCTGAGTCGACCTTGCCCTGCCCGGGAATATATAATGTTAAATACTAATTATTTATTTCAATTGGCCACGTGCCCTAAGGGTGGAGTCCTGAATTTCATGATTGTTGAATATCGGGTTCAAATCTCAAAAATCCACCTACAAAGCAACATATAGAATTATTGAAACTGCTGTACAATGAATACAATTGAATCTCGAAGTCTTCGTTTAATATTAAGTGGAAGTTAGGTGAATGAGATACCAGTTCATATAAAATTTGAGTCCTTGATTTTTAGCCTCTTCTGTGGGTGTTAATTAATTTAAATATATAAATCATGTATATTGATATTCTAAGAGAGTTAGTTCACTGTTGAAAAAACTTTTAATTATTACTTGTGCATTTTTAAAACTATTCTTTTTGACTCTTTGGTGAAACAGAGCAATACGTACAATTCGCAAACGCAGTTTTTTTCTTTCCTTTTAGGAAGTTAACACTTTATACGGCCTTAGGAAGTATACTTCCCTTCAACTTAATTTTTAAATGTCTATGGAAGGTTGTTTTCCCAGCTGTGATTCCCACCTATGCACAACAACTGATTTCTGGATCGTCAAGTCTTGAGCGCATGGGACGACCTATAAGTTTCCGGAGCAGTAAGAAAACTGTTGCATATGGCGTAAGATTATCTAAATCTGATGACCATAAGACAAAAAACATAAACGTTCCCGTTTGTACTCTAAAGAAGCACAGGAGAAGAGAACATGATACGTTTGTACAGCTTGCAATGTCCCACTATATATTTATTGATCCCTTATTTTCTGAAATTTTTTGGATAGTAATATGTATAAACTCTTAAATTTTTAAATAGAAAAATATTTTATTTACCGTTCATTTTAAATATTATAGTATTTATAAATTATATTTATAAATATCATGTAATGTGATATAAAAGAAATGCGAAACATAAGATGCCCTACCTTTGTATAGCAAACACAATGTGCTGTGGGAAACATACTTCCCATAAAAAAATGGCTCTAAAAATCAAATTAATTTTAGATAATAAGTTAAATAAATTTATTTTTATAAATCATCTCAATCCCAAAAATATTTTAACATAAAACAGAAAAAATGTCCGTATAAAGGGTTGACTCTCGAAATGCCTTCACCTTTAATGTCCTTGCCACACCACTCTAAGTTCACGGGAAAATGTCAGATTCAAAATGTTTGTTCAACCATATCTTTTTACCTCAACGAGATCGAAATAGACTGGTAGGATTGGAAGATACGTCCTGATGGAAACGAGTTATTTCTGTCATTCTCCCGGAGATAGACAGGCAATCACAAAACACAAACATTCACCACGTGTTTGAGGGTAAGGTAAGAGGCGATGCTGTTTGTTTTGGTAAACCACTCGACACCCACCCCTCCTACTATCGCATTTTGCCTTTGTTCTTCTGGAAGCGCCTTTTTTTCCTTTCCGTTTGGCGCTTTTTCAGTCGGCTTCCGAAAAGGGATCGCTTACCTGGAGGGTCGCCAAATGGTAATCGCTAGAATCAAGCCACCGAAACTCAAGACTCCGCAGGTCAGCGAGCTTCTGGTGGCAGACGCTTTGCCACTCTGACTAATCCATCAGACGAGTTTATCGCTAGCCAAAGGAGAATGTGAAGGTTTTGCTTATAAGGATAAAGAAGTAGAAACAAATTCGGTTTTTTTTTTCATCCTGTATCTTTATTTAAGCCACGGTTAGAAATAATGTTGCTTAAATTAAGTACCTTAAATTATCTAAATGTGTCAAAACGGAAAGTACTTTTTGAGAATATAGGAAGAATATTTTTTTCTAAATTTTAGCATACGTTGGCTGGTTGGTGGCTTGTCATGGACAATAATTAAATAGGATAGAAGGTCCTACAGACAGCATCAGCAACCTGGATGCAGTTATCTTCGGGGATCTCAGGAGGGTTGTTGCTAATGTGCTGCAATTTTGCCAGAATGGCAGGACAGGAGAAAAGATGCTCTATGTTAAGCGCTGCGTCGTGACAATGATTACAGAAAGAGTACTTTCTTGTTACATTATTCTGAATTTTCCAGCCTCTAAAGTGTCCTGTTCTAAGCCTTTTTAATGTGTTTAGCATACGTTTTTCAACCATATTGTTATACATAAATTTATACATGGCAGTGTAAATTAGCTATAAACATAAAATTCACAATTTTTTGAACGGAAATATCTATCTAAATGTTTAAGATATCTCATATATTTTCTCGCTTATACTGTAGCTAATTTGTTATATTTATAACGTATTTTCATAATAAAATCTGTTAATAATTTCAATCATTCTTCATATACATGAATTGTGGAAAGACAAACTTTTTCATTGTTTGATTTTTTTTTATTGAAAGTTCATCAATTTTTAAGTATTAATTTTCAACTAAGCAAGGGCATTGTTGGAGATGTGAGGTGTTCAGATTGTGTTTTGATTGTTTTTGTATAGAAGTATGACATTTTATGTATACATGCATGCGTGTGTGTATGTACTTTTTATAATTAAATTAAAAATTCAATTGTTTTTTCACTTTTTTATAACTAGTACTGTGTTTGACTGTAAACTTGCATCACCTGTAAGTTGTATATCTGTCTCATTTTGACGAAATGTTGTCAATTAAATCCCTACATAAAAACTTTAATCGTAGATATAAGCTGTGACTCTTTGCCAGAATTAACTTTATTGGTCATTCTTAAACAGTCACACACACACATTTTAGTGCCATTCAGTTTTTAAGTTTCCTTAAAGAGCAAAATTGAATCAGAGCTTTATATTTTGCTTTGTGCGCTTGGATTACAGATGAATTATTATTACGTATTTACAGATATGTCTAGCACTGAGGTTATCATAAGGCTGTTTAGGTAAAAGATTAGAAGGCCATGGATATTTCTACCGATTGTTTCCTTATATAATTTTATAATGAAGTGACGAAAAATATCTCGAAAGATCAGGTTGCCTTGATGCCGTGAAGGATTAATGTGGTTTTGAATGATCATGATGAGTAACGTCTTAGGATTTCTTCAGGTCTTGTGCTGCTTTACAAAAACAGGCCCCGCGTGTGATTCTTTTTAGTTAATAGTACATATCAGGGCTGGGCATTAAGTCGATCGCGATCGACCGGTGTACTGCCAAGACTTTTGGTGGTGACCGCCTTTACTAAGAGCGAAGACGCGCACCCTAAAAAAAAATATTTTGGGAACAACGACGCCAGCTAGACTGGAGAATTGGCTCTTTTCATAATTCATACGACTGACTTACCTGTGTGAATCTGCATTTTCAACGCTGAATATAATTAAGACAACATATTGTTCCCGTTTCACGGACAACCTCTTAGAATCCAGTGTAAGATTAGCAGTTAGTAATTATATGCCGAAATATTCAAGATTTGCAGACAAAATCTTCTACTGACTATAACTACGAGAAATAACTTTAGATGAAAATTATTTATTTTTTAATATATTTTGAAATGTTTGGTAATAGATATACATCGTGTGATATTATTTAATTTATTGTTATTATTATTATGTTTGCATCTTGTGTGTTATTTTAAACGTGATTTAAAGCGTAAGTACTTTTATTGTAGTTATGTGGGTAAGTACGTATACTGTTGTGATCTTTTTTTAGCTTACCACACCTAGTCATAGAGTGGACCGCAACACTTAGTAAAAATTAGAAATAGACCGTACAATGTAAAAGTCTGCCCACTCCTGATACATATCATGTGCTGTCAAACACTTTGTGACGGCTCTTTACGCGACCTTCTCAGTGATCCTCTTAGGGAATTTTTGGGCTAGCATTCGTGTTTAATTCACAGCCATCCCTCTCAAGAAGAAACCGTGATATGTAGATTAGTTAGAGTATAAAAATTCAAAGTTTGGTAATTGTAGATGAGAAGGAGTGGAGAATCTGTTGTGCAGCGTAACGAAGGTGAGATTTAATTGATTTACACTACGTGAGTTAAGAACGGAGTTTGCCACGATACTAAATTAGTGAATTGAGAATTTATAGTCTAAGATTGATTAGGTTAAATTGAAACGTTTACTTGCTCTTATTCACTTAGAGTTTAATTGCTTTCATTATATCACTCCTAGGGCTTCCTCTTGAGGTTTAACTTGTGGTTGATTAGTGTGCTTGAATAATAATAAATAATAGTTATTATGGAGGTTTAGGTCATGCTTTGTTTCCTCCTACACCCTTAGGGAGGCAGGACGGTGAGGGAGCGACTTCAGGGGGAAGTCGCTCACAACTTGTACGGACGGTAACCGGTAACAAATAAATGTGCGTGACTTACAATCTCATAAAACCTAGATACAAACTTACTCTCACGAGTATCGTCTTTCACTTAAATGATGTTGTTTTATCGTAAGCCTAGACACAAACGATAGATGCAATAGTGAAATCTCGAAATGTCATATAGTACGAAATGCTTAGGTTTTTTGTGAATATGTCCAGAAATAACATTTGACGATTAAAATTATTTCGAATCTCGAGCTTATTGATACCAAATCGAGAACGAGAAGGACCCCTACCAAGGCCTTAGGCCAAAGTCTTGTTGGCCTATACCTTAAAAGGTCACTCTTCATAATAATTGTACTGGAATAAAAATCCAGAACTTAAGTAGGAATAAGTGTCTACTAGATCAACAATTTGCATAAGTATAATTTTTTTTAAAATGTATTGTTCTAAATTGTATCGTTGCAAAGAATTTTAAATACTTTTATAAAATCAATCATCAAAATTTCTTTTAGTTAAAAAAGTAACTATTTTAATTTAAAATATGTTTCTTGTGATTCTCAGCCATTTGCTGCAGCTAACACTATCTTGTATAATATAATTTAAGAAATCTATTTTAAGAGCTAATTTAATACGTTCGGCTATAAATACGTATCCATATATTTTCATTATATTCGATATACTATTCATTCATAAATCGAGAGTTATACATGCTTAAAACGCATATAGTATGCGTAATCATTAAATCATTTGAAATCATTGCATTATTATCTTTATCTTTATCTTCTTTCCATTTTGATTTGATACGTAGATACTGTTGATGCTTTTATCAAGATAATTTCCGCATCACTCATAGGCATAAAATAATACGTTTCCAGCGAGGCGCAGTTAAATATCGCCGTTGCCAAAAATTGTCATGTTGCTCAGACAGTTTGTTAAGTCGTGGATGAATAAGTGTCCGTGCTGATGTTCAGTCTAGTTTATCTTCCTCCCTCGTATGCGCTCTTTCGTGGCACGCAGGGAAGAAAAAGAGAGAGACCCAGGAATTAGTGTTTTTTGTCAACCTTGGAGTTCAAAGGAAGATTTTTCCACTAAATGCTCACATATATATTTAGGGCTTTTGCTCGTGTCTAAATTTATCCTCATTTTTCTTTTCGGGGATTCGGAATAAATTGACCGTGCCACGCGCACACGCCCCGAGTCTTATTTTTTCATTCATCATCCTACGAATTGTTTGCATCCAAGTGTTGCAATCCCGCATGTGTTTGGCTACACTTCCGTCAATATTTGTAGGATGGGAAGACTGTTTTACATTGTAACACTGTTGAGTTCCTGTTTTATGAATCACCTTAGATGAGCCAAAAAATTCAGTCTTAAATTAACATTAGGTTTAATATTTTATAAATAGAATATATTTATCTGTGCGTATGAAATTTGGCTCTTTTTATATTATTTTTACATTAGGTATGGAAAGATGTATCTCTCTTATTTTTCACTCTCACTTTCTTCCTCTCTTTCTCTGTCCATTCTCTCTCTTTCCCTATCTCTTTCCCCCTTCCTCTCTTTCTCTCTCTTTCCCCCTCTCTCTCTCCATTTTGCATTCCTTGAATCTCTTGAAAAATATATGTTATGATCTGACCGACAGTTCTGAGATTATTGGTGAAAATATGATGTTTCCTCTCCCCCCCCCTCTCTCTCTCCATAAAAAAACCTCCAAAAAATAAATTTCTATATCTATTTAAATAAAATGTCCGCCAAACGTCTTTTGTAGGAGAGCAAAATAACCTCTATTTGCATTGTAATATTAAATAACTTTTTCGCGTTGTTTACAGTGATGTATATTTTCAGAATTATAAAATACCAGGTCTTGATTTCCGGACTTGGAAAGTAAAAAAAAATTACAAAAGTTATTCATATTTTAAATTCTAAAGTGACTTTTGGTCCATCCTGTATGCAAAATTTAAAACTTTAATTTCGAAATTTAAGTTTTGACGCATTAAAATGTGATTTTATCATTTAAAACTTAATAAAAT
Source organism: Trichonephila inaurata madagascariensis (assembly GCA_019973955.1). Lineage (NCBI taxonomy): Eukaryota > Metazoa > Arthropoda > Arachnida > Araneae > Nephilidae > Trichonephila > Trichonephila inaurata. Next base: position 487,975 of record BMAV01019505.1, read on the forward strand.
CTCTTTAACGAAAATATTTTTATACTTTATGAATAATAACCCAGTTATTTAGGTACTTTAAGTCGATGAAAGACTTCACTTTATTTCACATTTATGTATATATGCAAATATAATATGCATATATGCATAAATTAAAGAAACTAATTAACAATAATTAGCATAGTAAAAAAGTGATGCATAATTATGCAAACTTCCTTTTTGCATGTGAAATAACTGTACAGGAATAATAATTAATATCTATTAATAAGAATAATAATAAAAAGTACATCTTAATAAAATGTTTTAAGGTGGTTTTTCTTGGGTAATTTATCAATATGAAGACTATTGTGCTATTTATCTTGAATTAGAACATTAATGTAAAAAGAGAGAGAAAGAAACTGTCATTCTCTCTTTCTCTTTCTCTGCTTTCTCTCTCTCACTACTCTCTCTCTCTATTTTCTCTCTACCCTCTCTCTTTCTCTTCTGTAAAGTATGTATTCCATATCTTTGAGAGATCATTGTAAGATTTGGTTAGTTACTACTAAGATCATAAGGTAATTTTTTTCATTTAAATTTATAGACTTTTTGGAATACATCCACAGATCTTTGTACTTAGAATTCTCTACTTTAAACTGAAAAAAGGTATTTAAAATTTTTTTTTCTTTAACATGCGATTGTAATAATTCAAGACGTTTACTGTCCTTTATTACTTTTGGATAAATATTTCTTCGGCTTTTTTTCTAACTGTGAAATTCTATGCTGTCCCACAAATCTCACCGGCTTAAAGATTTCTTTAATATTTTAATCAAAACATTTAACATTCCTAATTTTTTTCATTTTTAGGAATCATAAACGCCTTACCAAGAGAATTCGGTTGTTATTTCGCTCAAATGCAGGAAGTTGAAAGAATTTCATTTGCAAGCGATTCGAGTGTAGGAAAACAACAACAAAAAAAAGGCATACGGTAATGTATTTTCACTTCCTATAACTTTTCTTTGGCAAAATTAAATTGTTAAAATAAACATATCAATCTTTTTTTAAAAAAAAATGAATGCTGTTTAAAAACAAGAGTACTTATTTTCAATATAATTTTTTGTTAATTTATTGTCTGAACACATATAATAAATTTTTAAAAAATAATTATTAGGCATCTAATGTGTTGAGCTAGCTAATAGATATCTGCAATTTGTTGTAATGTGTTCAAAGAAAATAGCTCTAAAAACTCAAAATAAATATAAAAATAATTTTTGTAGTAATACTTAAAAGATATAAAGAAAGAATGTGTTTTAACTTAGATGAAGTTTTTACTATCTAAAAGATAAAAGCTATATTAGAATTGAATATTTAAGCTTCTTTTTTTTAATTTATTTGTTTTCAATTTTTTCTTGTACACTTAAGGTATCCGAACACGTTCTGTGGACTTTTTTTAAAAAAAAAAATAGCATGCTAGAAAATTATAAATGCTGTTTTTAGGAATTAATACTAATAAATATTAATATATAAATAACAATATTTAAAACAAATTATCTAAATTTTACAAAAATCATAATTATAAGGGAAATTTCGGCAATATTTTTGAAGAACAAAGCAATTAGAGAAAAAAGTAATAAACTTATATCAGTAAAAGTATGAGTAAAACAAATTAGATGCACTTATGTAGAGGTATTAAAATTTTAATGTTTTTTTTAAATTTAAAAATTTAAGAGCTGATCGAGTAAATATTATAAGAACCTTTATGAGACCATTATTCAAACAGCAGGCCAAAACTCAAAAAAATATTCATACAATGAGAAATATTTTAGCAAATTCTTTAAAAAATAATATAAATATCAGGTTAAGAAAGTTTTATAGAAGTACATTTATAACATTTGGAGATATCAGAATCGCCACGATAGATTTTGAACAATTTAAATGCCCACTTCTGGTAGATCAAAGACCTACTTCCAGTTTTTCAAGTTTTATAAAATTAATTGTAACTTGACCTCTAGGTAGCGTAGAAGCAAAACAAAGTATGTTCTGTAAAGCCTACATTCAATAAAATAAAAAAAAAAAAAAAAAATGCATTTTGACAGAATTTGGTCATTTCAACGTGTTTGGACACCCTAAGGCTGTTTTCACTTAATGTTAAGGAATAGGACCAAAGTTAGAAATACTTTTTCAGATATAAAAGAACTCAAAAAAACATTAACAATATATTCTGGCTTCGCTATTCTATAGAGAGATCAGCATATTTTATCATATTCCTCATTTTTATTTTAAATAATCTTTTTTTTCTGGTATAAAATGTTTTCCATTTTTTCTCTTACACTGTAATGTTAAATGACATATCGCTTTAAATATATTAAAATAAAAAAAAAGTTTACGGAATATTTAATATTTTGAGATTTTAAAAAGGCTTTATTATAAACATATGTCTGAATTAGAATGTTGCAAATTTTCATGAAAATGGAGACATTTTTCTGTCTGAAAATGTGTTTCACATTTAATTCAGGCTCTCTTACATTAGGCGAAGATATTCTTAAGATATTTTGTGAAACACAATATATTGCTATTATATAGTTCTCTTTTATTAAAACCCCGTCAAGACTTCTTCATTTAAATTTTTAATTTAATTCAGTGGCGTAACGAAGAATATTAGGACATCCCCCTGCAAAGTCAAGTTTTCTGCCCCAAGCCGGATCTTACAAAGGCGTCACTTGGCGTCGGTCAGACTTTGAGCCCCCTAGAGTCCTGTCCCGCCACGCAATGCGGAGGTGTACGTTACGCCACTGATTTAATTCGTAATCGCTTCCAAAGATTCTTCAACAGAAAATTATAATCATATTCTTTTATTAAAAGTTATACGATGTACATAAAACTTTTGTGCATTAAATTGTAACTAATTTATATTATTTTTATTATTTAATTTGTGTAACTTAATCCAAGCTGATGCCAAATTTTTTTTTCACTAAAAAATATGATTGCACCATATTTGGCTTGAAACGTAGGTATAATCGATTCTTTGTTGTATGTTTCAATAGTTTTTTAAACTCCGTGTAATCTGAGACCTTTTTTTTTTTTTTTAAAAAAGAGGATAAAAAAGTCTGAGAGATTTGGGATTTCGTTAGAACTCAAGGTAATCCGTGTGTTTTTTACTCACCTCCTGGGTAGGTAGGTTCGCAAAAAACGAAAACAGAGGTGACAAGTTGATGTGAAAGAAAAGCAGTGGAGAAGAAGGAGAAAAAAAAAAAGACAGGAATTCTTCACCGGAAATTCAAAATATTACCGGAGAAGGCAACACATTCCATAGACTCATCGCAAAATAACACATCAATCACAAACTGGGTAAAGTATTACAAAATTCTTCATTTGTTTCACCCATCGCACTGTTTGCTCAAGTGTATTTTCGAAACATCTGGCTCCTGCCTTGATGGACAAGTCATCCAAATAGAATCGTTGGTTTCCTCACCAACGGTGGGACGGATTCCAGCAAAATTGACAAGAGACGAGCTCAGAGAGAACATTTGGAAAGCAGACATCTACATTATAGCCCCACTAAGTGACTCTATACCGCGAAGGTGGTCCAGCCCGCTTTGTTTATTTGGACAGATGTGGAAGTCAGTAGGCACATGAGGATTTGCCGTGGGATGATTGGCACATTACATTTTATACCGGCGTGAAAGTGTTCTGAACATTAGTTTGGCTTACACCTCGCTGGCACTAATTGGATGCTGTATGAGATTCACGCTGGAAATATTTGGAGAAGGTTGGTGTACGGAATGTGGGGGTGTTCGGCAATTCTAGACGAAAATTATTTAAGTTTAAAATATATTTCGTATCTTCAGATTTTTTTTTAACTTCCGTTATATTTTTATTTGATATATAACTGTAATCACAGGACTCACCTAAATTTAAATAAATTTTTACTCCAAAGTTTTTTGGTAGAAGGTGAATTCCTCAAAGGCAAAGAAGGAACTGAAAAAATTATTTTTATTTATCTAAAAGAATAAATATTCACCCAATTCTGTTTTTAGAATAGATACTTCCCCGAAGAAAGTGTAAAGAAAAACTCGTGAGAAGACAAAAAGATGATTTTAATTAAAGTCCCACATTCAAAATGCTGCAAAAAAGAACCATTGCTCAAAATGACTTCAAACTTAAACTTAACTAATTACTTGAAGAAGGGGGGGGGGGAAGGAATGGTATGAGAAAAAAATTCCGAAGTGTATCAATAGATATCGCTGTAAGCGCCTACAAGCGGCATTTTGAATCGAGTTACGATGGTTTTGGCTTGAGTTGCACATTAAACCTGCTGTACTGTTCAATGTTCATGATTGTTTCTGTTTTTTTCACGACAAAAATGACTTTCAAGTCATTTAACAGTTGTGGCAATGTTAATAAAAAGCCCATCTACCACAACAAGTCGAACGAGCTACATTGGATGGGAAAAATCGATTATTAATTGTCCTTGGGCCAAAAGCCGCATACAAAGCAGCAGTGAAAACGCCAATGAATTTTTATGCCATACTGTTTCTTTCTTCTTCAAGTATATTCAGTTCAAATTAAAATTTATTCCGAGCAGTGGTTCTTTTCTTACAGCATTTTGAAATTTAAACTTTAATTATAGTCGTCAGGTAGAGTACTGCTTATATGGAAAAAAACAGAAGATTGGTTCCTGTTCTAAGAAATTAGCAAAAACAATACAATAAGCCATGAATCTTCTCACACACATGTTAGAATCTTAAACATTTTATTTTATAAAGGGGAAGAAAAGCATGTCACCAATTCATGAACACAAAAATGTGATTTACTCATAAAAATATTTTAATCTTCATCACTTTCTGACATTAAACACATACGTTTGCGTAAGAGACTACAATATTATTTTGATTTCTAGTACTTTTATCTCTAGATGTGTCCTGACACGTCTAGAGATCCATTGTGAAATTCTTTCTGTAATCTCTTGAGCAAAATACCAATTACTGGCACTTGTGAAGCTGAATGAATCCTGTAATAAAAATCATAGTGTTTGTTATCGTGAACTCGATATCTTGATATTCGAAAAGCAGACAAAATTCCAAAATGAGATTATTAAATTTGGCGAATTCTTACGAATAGAAATCACATTACATTTACCCTCTCCAATGTTGCAGTTAGAAAAATGAAACGAAAGTAACATTTTCTTCTTAGAATTTGGGCAATCGTGTTAAATCAAAATATAAGTCATGTAAAAAGAAAATTAATTTTTTTTTCTTATTCAGATCAAAATCGTGTAAAAGAGTTCCTGTAAGAACAAAATTGGTTGTTCTCACAAGTTATAGAGGTAATACAAAGGGAAGCCTCAATCTGAGATAAATGTAATAATGTAGAGGGAAAAAAAAGCAAGTTATGCTAGCTGTAACTGTATAGATATTATTCAAAGTCTGAAGCTGCTTTATTTTAACTTAAGATCGATCACGTATCAGTTTGACAACATTCTCCTTTAGGAAGTAAATAATTTAAAGTATTCCTCTTATAATCTTCCCTCTTATTCCTCTTCATAATCTTTGCTCTCGATAATGTCCAAGAAGCATTAGTATGCCATACAAGAAAACGCAATTCGCTTCAGTTGTTTGTACGCTTGTACAAAAAAGAGCAGAATCCAATATATCTAATTATATTTTCAAATCGTAGTAAATAAAAATAAGAAGAAACCCCTCACTCAATTTTATTAAATGCTTTCAGGGAACAGTAAGATAATAAGTAGCAGAGGTTTAATTAGGAACAAATTATAAAATCACACATAGTATTATGACAAGCAATTGCACGCCAAACATCTTTGGTTAAAAAGTTTAATATGATATTTAAATATTATAATGACAAACATTAACATCAAGAGCTGAAATAAAGACAATTACGGAAATTACCATATTTAGCAAAATAACAATAAAATGGAAACATAGGCTCTACTCGATGTTCATGTCTCTACAGCAACCCTCTCAATTGACAGTTTCTGGTATTGTCCACCAGAGGTCACTGTCCATATATTGGCTTGTTATAGTATGATTTAAACTCGCCTTTATTGATGTCATCTTTTTTTAGAACATTTATTGACAATAAAGTAAAAATATACAAATTATAGAAATATAACTTATTTATTCGATACTGATAAAACCCAATCGAAATTTCTTTGTATGAGATAAGAATTAATTTATATATGATGTAATTTTAATTCAAATATAAATGCTAAATATCTAGAACTATGTATCAAAATATTTTTTTCTCGTTTTACTTTAATAAATGTGCGATACATTATCAATAAAAATAGTTTGACGTTAACTTAAAATATAAAGACTTTCCATAATATTTTAAAGTTTTCAATTGAGTTTTTGTTTGACAATAATGAATTTTTATACCTAGCAAAATAAATTATATCTTCATGAGATTTAGGAGCATTAAGACCAAGTTCTTTTTATTTATTATGTTTATGAAAGAAAACATTTATTTTATCTTCCTTTTGAGTCAATGATTTTTTTTTTCAACTGTCTTTTTTCAAATACAATTCTTTTTAAAAAATCTATCTTTACATTTTTATAACATTTTTGTATACAGATAGGAAGAGCGTCGTGTA